>ML400891.1:102815-155694 GCA_005239525.1 Nicotiana knightiana
CATCAAACCCCCCCTCAACCCAACCCCAGAAAACAAGATTAACAGATAAGAAAAATATGACTAAAGATATAAACTTTAAGAGCAAATTAATAAGATTTCCACAGTATTTAAAAAATCCGTCACGGATTTACATAATAAAAGCCAAATGAACTACTCTGAATTCCAACACAACTGGAAACACTTGCAAATTAAGCTTCTACAGATATACATACACAAACATGAACTGTATAAAGCATATTTTGAACATAATATTAAACAATGCAATACCACAAAATATCAAAAGCAGACAGAATATGATTCTTCATTATTGAAAATTCAAGAAGAAAGAAAATAAAAAATAAAAACTTACCTTTAGACATTAACAGCTCCTTTGAACTCAGTTGTTGACTTCAGACTCAAAGAATCAAAAAACCCACCAACCCAAAAACAACAAGATTGCAATATGTTGTGTAATTTTCAGAGATAAAGAGGAAAGAGAGAGGAAAAGAACAGTTTTGGGTCCAAGAGAGAGAAAATACATGAAGCTAAAAATGGAAGGAGAAATTTATTAGGAAAGAAATAATTGTAGTAAGGGGACACGTCACTCTTTTTGGCCCATTTATTTATTTCTTTTCTTTAATTTTTCCCCTGAACTTTCGCCGTAGATCTAACGTCTAATTTCCTTTTCATTTTTTGGATTATTTGCATCTTGGCCCTTCAATTCCTTTTATTATTAAATTCATTTATCTGAATGGCGATGAAAAATTATGCGAAGTCACCTTCCATATGTATATTAAGATTCAAAAAGTAAATACCTAAAAAAGGAGATATAAAAGTTACCTCATCAACGTTATATAATGATAGATTAGCTGTAGGAATTAATTATGTAATAGTTGAATAAGTATATTTAACTTTAAATTAATTACAATATAAATTTTTTATTCCTATATATACAAAATTTATAATATTAATTTAAATTTATTATCAACTTATGAAATAACAACATGAATTTGACGTAATACATCAATAGTTAAATAGTTTAACACTTAATAATTCATTAAATTTGTGAAGATTAACGAATAACTTATCAATAAATTGAAGGTTAAATGTGTATTAACCAACAACTTCAAGGACAAACAGGAATTTATCAATATCTAAGGGACTAAAAGCACCAATATCCTTTTCTATCTTTTTGTTCATAGGGGAAGGAAATGGGTGCTTGCCACGTGGGTGACTATTATTTTCAGCGGGTGATATTAGCGGATTTAATTTTTCACTTTTGCCTTTTACTAGCTTTTTCTTGAATTCAACGGTAAGGTGTGGCGCGGGTTACAGTGACTTTCGAACGACGTCGTTCCCACTTCCTAACATTTTAGCTTATTTCTAGAAAATTCTAGTGTTTGCAACTGCTGTTGACTTGTCTGTCCCATTCATGAGAACTATTTTATTATTAATTTGGTAATTTAGCACTTGGCAGTCGAATTATCAGATAAAGTTCTAGCATTAGATTAGGATATACATTGTCCGTACAACAACAATATACTCAGTGTTATCCTACACTGTGGAGGCGGGGGAGGATAGTATGTACGTAGACCTTATCCCTATCTTGTGAAGATAGAGAGGTTGTTTCCGATAGACTCTCGACTCAGGAAAGCATAAGCACTACATTAATGAAAATATAACCAAGAAGGGACAGTTCCAAAAAGCCATATAACAGCAGAATAAAACAACAAGATAGTAAGGTGATCAACAATCAAAGAAAACAACGTTAGCCATAAAAACACACTACCAACAGAAAGCGAGAATGTGTGCCAATACTATTGTTATGAAATTACTATCCTAATCTTCAACCTCCATACCTTCTTATCAAGGATCGTGTCCTCGGTCAGCTGAAGCTGCGTCATATCTTGCTTAATCACCTCTCCCCACCTCTTCTTCAGCCTACCTCTACCCACGGGCGGATTTAGGGTGGCGGAAGGGGGTTCACCCGAACCCCTTCGCCGAAAGATTACACTGTATATATGAGGCAAAATCTGTTTTTTACCTATATATATTAAGTTTTAATCCCCTTGACATAGTCCAAAAGTGTAGCATAGTGGTCCAGGGGGTTTAAAATCTTTGTAAGGTCATAGGTTCAATTCCTACTAGTTACAATCTTTTTTAACTTTTTCCTTCTTGAACCTCCTTCGCGGAAATCCTGACTCCGTCACTGTCTCTACCTCTTCGTAGGCCCTCCAATGTCAGCCTCTCACACCTCCTCACTGGGGCGTCTGTGCTCCTCCTCCTTACATGAGCAAACCACCTAAGTCGCGTTTTTCGCATCTTGTCCTCAATAGGGGTCACATCCACCTTATTGAGAATAACCTCATTTCTGATTTTATCTAACCTGGTGTGCCCGCATATCCATCTCAACATTCTCATCTCTACTACCTTCATCTTCTGAACATGAGAGATCTTGACTAGCCAACACTCAGCCCCATATAACATTGTTGGTCTGACCACCACCCTGTAGAACTTACCCTTAAGTTTCACTAGCACCTTCTTGTCACACAAAACACCGGAAGCGAGCATCTATTTCATCCATCCCGCCCCAACACGATGTGTGACACCTTCATCAATCGCCTCATCCCCCTAAATAATAAACCCAAGGTACTTAAAACTTCCTTTCCTAGGGATGACTTGCGAGTCCAGCCTCACCTCCCCTTCCCCTCCCTGAGTCTCGCCGTTGAACTTACACTCCAAGTATTCCGTCTTGGTCCTGCTCAACTTGAAACCTTTAGATTTCAGTGTCTGTCTTCATACCTCTAATTGCGCGTTGACACCATCCCTCGTCTCGTCAATCAATCAGTATCATCTGCAAATAACATGCACCACGGCACCTCCCCTTGGATGTGGCGCGTCAGTATGTCCATCATCAGAGCAAACAAAAAAGGGCTGAGTGCCGACCCCTGATGCAAGCCCATCATGACCGGAAAATGGTCCGAATCCCCACCCACCGTCCTCACTCGAGCCTTTACTCCATCATGCATGTCCTTAATCAACCTAACGTAGGCAATAGGTACACCTCTAACCTCCAAACATCTCCACAAAATCTCTATCGGAACTTTATCATGTATTTATATAATATGTTAACATTTAATTGTAGTTAATTAAGAAAAGAGTTTTTCTCATACTTGAAGGTTATATCAATTCAGTAGACACATGATAATGGGTGTGTTTGGTATAACGAAAAATATTTTTCATGATATTTCTAAGAAAATATTTTATTGAAAAACAAGTAGTAATCTTATTCATTTTTTAGTGTTTGGTATGCAAATTAAGGAAAATAACTTCTCAAGAGTATTCATGATTAATTTAGATACAATAAACATAAAGTCATAAACTTTCGAACCAACAATCTTCTGAACCCACAAATCTCATAAACTTCCGAACAGCTAACTTTTGAAACCGCGAAATTTCGAACCCATAAAACTTTATAATTTCTAAACCCATAAACTTTCAAACATATAAACCTCCGAACTCATAACTTTGGAACTTGTAAAATTTTGAACTTGTAAACCCAAAGATGAAAAAACTAAAACTGAAAATAAATATAAAAAATATTTTTTTCCGAGGGGGGCAGGGGCAGTGGTCGTGGGGTGGGGGTGGGTGGTGCAGAAAAACGAAAAAAAAAATTTAAAATTACAATATAAAAGTAAAAAGAAAATTTAAAAAAATTTCGAGGGGGGGTGGTAGTAGGGCAGGTCGTGACGAAGAAAACTGAATTTTTTTTTAAAAAAAAGACCTTTTTGGAGAGAGGGGGTGGGGTGGGGTGGAATTAGGTGGGTGGGTGTGGGGGTTTGGGAGTGTGGGGTGCGTTGGTGAGGTTGGAAAATAGGGTAGGGAATGTTGAAAATGATTTTTGGAAAATGTTTTCTCTTCTCTTGATAAGGAAAACATTTTCCTCCAATTGAAAGAAAATGAATTAATTAGGAAAATATTTTTTTTTCGTACCAAACACACCCAGTGTGTTTACATAAAATTTTGTCATCTTGATCAATTATAGATAATTAATATGTATTGTCACCTCAATTTTATCATTAATAATGATAAAATAATAAGTTTGATATTAACATTAGGTGTAGAAACGGTCTTTTTGCAGTGCAATTGTGAGTAACTAGTATATTCATCACTATTCAAAAATTAAGGTTTCATGTATGATAAAATTATTGAGATCAGGTTCCGTAAACCCCATAGATTAAGACCTAACTTTAATTTGAAATTTACTTAAAATATGTTATGAAATTGTTCCTTCCTAGCAGCTAGCACTATACCTTTTATAAAAGACATATACAACATGTTCTTTTTCCTTATAGTTATGCTGAAATGCAGGCTTTAATTCTCTATATGGCTTATATAATACTATCACATGAGCCTAGAATTGAAATTTGAGGCTGCTAATTAAATGCAGTCACAAGTCCTACAGCCTAAACGACATGGTTCAAAGGATAAATGTTAAAAACATCCGTATTAGGATAAGTATAATGCGACTATACCAACTGCTGATAAAGGGAAGACAGTATTCCATGTTTCCTACATCAATTCAGCGTCTATACACTCCAAAAGTAGAGATTGTGTAGTGAGACAAGTAACGTGTATATATTCAATAATCATTTGTCAATACCGTTCATAAATCAGGGGGATAGATAATAAGAAATCGAGTTTTGCAATTAAAGTGGACAATTAGCTCAATAAACTTGAACTTACTTGTAGCATAAGTGAGAATGAATGAAAGGACCATCTCTTGTAGATATTAATGCTAAATTTCAATATCTTTAGGCCATTTTTTTGCAATAGTACAACTTTCATAGTTGAGAATTGGGATTAAATTAAATAAATTGCAAAGTAGTTTAATGAAACAAGAAAACTCATGAAGTAATTGCATTTCAAGAGTTTTCACTAATGAAGTGGATCCCATTGACCCATTGTTAATTACTTCCTACAAAGTCGGCTGCTTTTTAATAATTCTAGTTATCATATGTCATCATCATTCAGAATATAATTACTAAATACTCTTCTTTAAGATAAAACTTAATTAAGAATGGTCCAAATCATAATTAAAGCCACACAATGCCAAGCACTTGATTTATAGAGGTGTAAGAAGTAGAGAATGGGACAATGCTAATTATGGGCTATTATTAGTGACTTAACATCTGAAAAGTTGTTCATTAATTACCATATTATATTAACATAATGTTGACCCCATTTGTTACTTCAGTACAGCACTTACTTGCATTTCCAATCATCAAATCATTATACCACTTTTTTACATAATGTTTTGGAAACTCAAGAGAGTTATTTGTCGTTACAAAGCAAAACAATTTGCGTATCTAAAGGAGTACTGAAAATGTACCTAGAGAAAAAAGGGAAAGAAAAAAAAGGTCTGACCAAAACTGAATCTTGAGAAGACGACTTTCACCAAACACATATGATTTTCAGCATGAAGAAGTGGAAATGTCTCCTTTTTCTAGTACAATTTTGTGGCTTCACAATATCCCTTACTGCTTCTTTGGGCAGGAAATTTCTTTGATTGGATATTCTATCATGCATCGTGGATTAGTTGAAAATTTACAGCTTAAATATAATACTCGGGGATCGTTTGGTTTGAATACGACTTATATCGGGATAAGTTATGCTAAAATTAGTTATTTTAGTGTTATTTTTTATTAACAGTTCGGTATGTTGTATTAAAAATGACAATTGCATAATTCCTAAGAAGAATGTATAAGTTATCCTGGCACTAATTACTCCACCCTCTACAAGATATAAGTTATCCCGATACTTATTTTAATAACGGAATGACTTATACCAAATTTACTAACCAAACAAAGTATTAAGATGATATTAAATTTTTATATTAGCACTATACCTTCTTATACCTCGTACCAACCGACTCCTAAGGATTCATGAAATGTTAAGGGTTTTGTTATGTGTCTTTAATTTGGATACTCTTTAAGTATTTACATATGTTGGACACGCTTCTAGTTTCACATTCTATCTCGCAAACATGTGCTAGTGTATAATTCAAAATAATTTATGTGATGAAACATGTCATATGTATTTATTAATTTTGGTATAAATACTCGGTGTGGATTTTGAGTAGGTATAACTTATTAAAATTTTCCCCTAAAGAAGACATTAATAATTCTCATCTGCCCGCAATTTACATGGGAGACTTGTGATTGATTTTTCTCACCAGCAGCCTCTCGTATCGTGTTTGTCTACCAGAGGCGGAGACACAGAGTGAGCTACTAGTTCGGCCGAACCCAATAACTTTGGTTCAAATCAAGTATTTCTCTTAAAATTCTATTAAATATATATACAAACTATTAATTTAGAACCCAGTAACTTAAAAGGATTAGGATCCCGAATCCATAATTATAAGCTTGAAATTTTGGCATCGCCTCTGTTGCCTAGTGCGGTTTATTTTTCCTGTGTTGCATAGAGAGCATGTTATCAAGTGCGCTTCTGAATGATAGTGGTTGCGGATTTTCTTGAGAATTTTCAAATAATTAATATATAATAAATAATCCCCACCAAGTACCCAATTTCCGATGAAGTAGGGTAGAGAAACTGGTGCATATATGTCTGTTGTCACAAAGACAAATAAAACATAAGTGTCATCGGATTAGGTTTCCTGTCTTTGAGTTACCCTCGATCGCTTGTTCATGAATATCTCAGTTTAGTAGTCGCATTCGGATTTGAAAATTCCTCCAGAAACTTTTTCAAAAAGAAAACAAACAAGCAAGTGTTTTGATTTGTAAAATATTTTCTTTTCCAAATTAAAACCAAAGGTAATTAAAAACTTTTACATAAACCAAATTAAAACAACGAGTTAGGGAAGTCCTTAAATTTTATATGCAAATTTCTGTTTCTAATAATTCCTTCTAAAAACTAATCCAAACACATAACTTATCTACGAAATAATTTTCAGAAGACCAAAATTTTGAGAAACTAAACCAAATTAAAGAAAATCCAAATGTCATATTATTCTTTTGTTTTTATTAATATGATATATCCTCTTCTTCATCTCTTTCATTTCAGTACTAGTCATGCCATTTTTGGTGAATGGGGACAATATCCATCACAAATTAGGAAAAAACATGGCCTTTTCATTTGGGTACATACTTTAGGACATACTTCATCTCGATGCTTGCCTTTAGGGCTATTTAAGGGTCGCCATGCATGCGAAAATCTAGGAAAATATTGCTTTCTTTTTTTAATAAAAGATATCTTCCGGGCTTTATCCATTAGATCGACTTGATAGTTAAGTTTTTTTTCTCGGAACAATTCAGTGCATTAAAGTCCTGTTATGCATGAGGTTCGGAAAATGATCGGATCATATTGTGTTTCATGCGTAGCTATTAAATGATATGAGGATAGTTTAGAAAATTAACCGTTAATGATTGTTAGAAAATTAATTAGTTAGTTAAGTATACACAATCAAAATGATGTATAAATATATGTACATAGCCTCCACTACAAAAAAATTAGAGTTTTAGCTATATCTTCGTCTCTCTCTAAATGACTGTGTCTTCTTCTTCTTAACATCTTCGTTGTAATTCTCTGTTACAACATGGTATCAAATCTTTTAAGCTCAAAAAACTAGCTTACATCTCGATCCTAAATACAGATTCTACTCCTTTTTTGTTCGTTTTTCTGTCTTTTGCGAAAATTGCAATTACCATATTCGTGAAATCTTGTGTCAACAAGAAAATGGCGATTTCTGATAAACAATTGGACCAAACACTAGGAATTCAAATCACTGGTGACCAAGTGAATCCAAATGTTGGAAATCAAACAACTGGGATTGACTATAATCATCCACTCTTCTTGTTCCCTACTGATGCAAGTGGTATTCAAATCATTTCAATTCAATTGACTGGAATTGAGAACTATTTCATCTGGTTTAGGTCTATGCGAGTAGTCTTTCTAGGAAGAAACAAGTTGGGTATGGTTGACGGTACATGCAAGAAGGAGAAATTCCCATAATCAATGTGGAATCACTGGGAAAGAGTCAATGCAGTTGTGCTATCTTGAATTATGAACTCAGCGGCAAAAGGACTTCTTGGAGGAATTATGTATACATCAAGTGCTCAGGTAGTTTGGGAAGATCTGTTAAAGAGATTCAACAAGGTTGATGGGTCAAGAACCTATAATTTGCATAAGGAAATAGCAACATTGTCGCAAGGAACAACTTTAGTATCAGTCTACTTCTCAAGGTTGAAGGACATATGAGAATAATTTGAGGCTTTAGTGCATGCACCTGGGTGTGACTGTCCAAAATCAAGAGAATTGTGGTGTATTTGCAGAAGTTGAAGTTATAACAATTCTTAATAGGATTAAACGATTCATACTCTCAAGCTGGGAGCCAGATCTTGATGAGAAGTCTCATTCCCACAATAAATCAGGCATATGCATTAATTGTAAGTGATAGGGGGCAGAAGTTTGTTGCTGCAACCTCAGGAATCTTGGGGTCAAATCCTACAAGTCAGGTGGGAAACTATGAGGTTGCTATGTACTCGAAAGCTAGAGGAAATCAGAATCAGGACCAAATGTTCAAAAGAAACTACAATTTGTACTGTGAATTTTGCAAAATGAAGGGGCAGAGCAAAAAAAAATTGTTATAAGATTATGGGATATTCGGCAGATTTCAAGAACAAAATAAGAGGAAATGTTGGTACAAATGCAGCATATAATGTCATCTAATGCCAGAAAATGATCACTCTATTGTTCAAGATCATCAACAACTACCTATGTTCAATTATGGACAAAATACAAATGTGCAGGATCATGTCAAAACTGAAGGTAGTTCTCAAAGCTCTCTGAATATAGATAACTGAGGCCTTGAGAACTATTCTCTCACAAAAACATAATATGAACAGATTCTTCAAATGTTGAACAAAACTAGTATGCCAAATTTTACTTCAGCAGCTAATATGGCAGGTATTGATACAGCTCTATTAGTTTCTAATTGTCTTAGTCAGTGGATTATAGATATATGAGCAACAAACCATATGGTATCTAACAAAAACTTGGATGACGGTACAGTAACTGAAACAAGCAATCCAAAGAAAGTATTATTACCAAATGATGACATTACAACTGTTACTCATCCAAGATCAAGTTCTATATTATAATATAACAAAATAACAAATGTGTTATATGTTCCTCAATTCAAGTACAATATATTGTCAGTTTCTAAGCTAACCAAAGAGTTGTAATGCTCAGCAACATTCTTTCCTGATTCTTGTGTGTTCCAGGAGCTTTTCACTGGGAAGGTGAAGAGGATTGGTAAAGAGTATGGTGACCTATACCTACTATATACTAACACTGCTGAGAGGAACAGAATGACCGCTTTAACTACAAGAGGAAATGATACAATTGAGGTTGACAAATCAGATGTAATTCTCTGGCATAGAAGATGTGGCCATGTGTCTACACAAACTCTTAGGAAGTTACTACCTATAGATATTGATACTATCAATAATAGAATAAATAAGTGCACAGTATGTTCTTGTGCCAAATATACTAGATTGCCATTTACTACAAGCAGTATTCAAAGTAGTATGTGTTTTGATCTAATACATGTAGACTTGTGGTAGCCTTATAGAATTGCTACATTGGAAGGAAACAAGTATTTTTTTTCACTATTGTAGATGATTTTTCAAGAATGACTTGGGTGTTTCTACTAGAGCAAAAGTTTGATGCAGGTGTTTCAATTCAACATTTCTTCAGTTATGTCAGAACTCAGTTTGATATAACAATGAAGGCAATTAGAACTGATAATGGTACAGAGTTTTTGAACTCTGTGAATGAACAATTATTCAAAAATTTGGGAGTCATACATCAAAGAACCCATGTACACACCCTTCAACAGAATGGGGTAGTTGAGAGGAAACACAAGCACATATTAGAAGTCACGAGAACTATCAGATTTCAAGCTCAAATACCTATTAAATTATGGGGTCATTGCATATTAGATGATGTCTACTTAATAAATAAAATGCCCTGCTCTGTAATTGGCAACATATCTCCTTTTTGAAAGATTAAAGGAAGCCTTCTCTAATGTATGTTAGAATATTGGGCTGACTATGCTTTGCTAAATCAATACAAGAGCATGATAAGCTAATGCCAAGAGCAAATATCCATACATATGGGATACTCAGAAGTTCAAAAGGGGTGCATTCTATATGATCCTTCGACTAATTCATTTTTCATAAGTAAAAATGCAGTATTTAGAGAAGATATATTTCCCTTTATCAAGAAAGAGTACATCTCTCAATCAATATTTGTTGATACAACACCAGACTCAGGAAAGAAACTAGATAATCCTACAATACTATTTGAGAATAGAACATAAGCTACAACCACTAATGAGGATGACAACGCTGGAAGAGGTGAAACAGACAATCAGCACAACACATAAGAAAGTTATACAGATATGCATACAGAACATATAAACATGGAATTCTATACAGAACCTACACAATCTGATAACAATTCACACAAAATGTCAACTGCCACTACTGAGATACAAAATCAACCATCAACTGAAGTCAGAAAAACCTGTAGAGACAAACATCCTCCAGTCTGAAGATTTTGTGTCTCTCAATATTCATCAAAATGTACCATATGTTCTAAACAAATATATCAACTATGATCATCTCTCCTCTAAATATATGTCCTATGTAGATGTAACTTCATTAGTTGCTGAACCAACTAACTACTCCGAAGAAATTCTAGATCCAAGTTGAATACAAACAATGGATGAAGAGATAAGATCTCCTGAGAACAATCATACCTCGGACTTTGTAATAAACCCAGCAAGTAGATTTACAAAATCAAGTACAAAATCTTAGGTGAAATTGAAAGGTTCAAAACTAGATTAGTAGCCAAAGGCTATTGCCAAAAGGAGAGAATTGATTATCAGGAAACATTTTTACCAGTGGTGAAAATAGTCACAGTAAGAACCATTCTTGCCTTAGCACCTACAAGGAAGTGGCGTATACATCAAATTAATGTATATAATGCCTTTCTTCAAGGTGATTTATTTGATAAAATTTATATGTAATTACCACAGGGATTTAAAAGTCAGGGGGAGAACACTGTGTGTAGATTTGTTAAATCCTTGTATGGGCTCAAACAAGACCCTAGACAATGGAATGCAAAACTGTGTGAAGCATTGCTGAGGTTCAACTTAAACAAAATCAGTATGATCATTCCCTATTCATCAGAAAAACGGCTGAAAGTTATAATTCTAATATATAGAGATGATATATTAATCACAGGTGATAGTCTACAATTGATTGAAGAAACAAAAAACCTATTGCACAATGCATTCAAAATGAAAGATCTAGGGGAGCTAAAATACTTCTTAGGAGTTGAGTTTTCCAGATCTAATCAAGGAATAACTATGCATCAGAGAAAATATGCTTTGGAACTAATTTCAGAAGTTGGCTTAGCTGTAGACAAGCCAACAATAACTCTGATTGATGTTAACATCAAATTAACCTCTAAGCAGTATGATGACTATATTGGTAAGGCAAAATGTTCAGAAGAAGAAGGCATATTGATTGATCAAACTTCCTATCAAAGACTAATAGGAAAACTTCAATATTTAACTGTAATTAGGCCAGACATAGCATTTGGAGTTCAAACTCTTAGCCAATTCCTTCAACTGCCCAAAATATCACACATGGAAGCTGCTTTAAGAATAGTAAAATATGTTAAAAGTCAGCCAGGGCAAGGGATTTTGCTATCAAGCACACAGAACAATATAATCACTGCTTTCTGTGATGCAGAATGGGCTGCATGCCTTTTGACTAGAAAATCAGTTACAGGGTTCCTAGTTAAAGTTGGTGATTCCTTAGTCTCATGAAAGTCTAAGAAATAAACTATTGTATCTCGAAGCTCTGCAGAAGCTGAAAACGGAAGCTTAGCAACAACAATTGCTGAACACATTTGGTTGTATGGTCTATTAACAGAAGTTGATACCCAGATCTAGTTACCTATCAATATCTACAGTGACAGTAAAGTAGCTATACAAATAGCTGCAAACCCAGTCTACCATGATAGAACCAAGAACATTGAAATTAATTCTCACTTTGTGAGAGAAAGAATTCAACAGGAACTTGTCATCACCAAATATGTTGCAACAACAGATCAACCTGTTGAAATTCTTACAAAGGGATTAACCAAAGTGCAACATGAATATTTAAAATCCAAACTAGGTGTGAACAATATTTTTCTACCACCTAATTTGAGGGGGAGTGTTAAATGATATGAGGGTAGTTTAGTCTTTGTAGCTAAAGGTTATTATTAACCGTTAATGGTTTTTCGAAAGTTAGTTAATTAGTTAAATATACAAAATCAAAATGGTGTATAAATATATGTACATAGCCTCCACTAAAAAAGTAACAAACAGAGTTTTAGCTATCTTCGTCTCTCTCTCTAAATGACTGTATCTTCTTCTTCCTAGCATCTTCATTGTAATTCTCTGTAAATCACAACACTAGCATTTCTATATGAGATTGTATTCATGGCTTGAATACGTGACTTCTTGGTCCCACAATAATAATTTTTATCGTCACGTCACGACTCCCTTCGTATTATTCTTTTTTTCAAATTTTCCTATATGAAATTCCTTAAATTAGATTAGGGTTGGCAAGCGGGCGGATTGGGTCGGATATGGGTCGGATAAAAATGATTAATGCAAAATGGATAAATTTTATCCGACCCGGCCCATATTTAATACGGATAGAAAACTTGGTTAACAAGCGGATAATATAGATATCTATAGTTTTTAAGACTTCTTGAATATGATATCTTTTGGGAGAATTCCTAATATCTCATAATTGAGGAACCCAAAATTTGATGTTTTACAACTGTAAAAGTTAAATCAATTAATTGTTCATTGGTTATCCATTTTATAAATGGATAATCTGGCTCTTATCCATATTTGATCCGTTTTATAAAGTTTATTATCCAACCCATTTTTAGTGGATAATATGTGTAACGACCCGACCAGTCATTTTGACCAATTTCACTTCGCTCGGTTGTTTAAGGGCATGAGTAGCTCCGTATGATGTGTTTTAACTTATGTGAATCGTCGATTTTGGTATTTCAGGTTATCCGAAATTGATTTGGGAGAATGGTCTTAGGTAGAAGCTCTAATTTTGAAAGGTTTGACCAAGTTTATGACTTTTGAGTAAACAAATTCGGCTTTAGATTTTTATAATTCGGTTAGCTTCGTTGGATGATTTTAGACTTAGGAGTGTGTCCGGAATATAAGTTGGAGGTCCGTGGTAGAATTAGGCTTGAATTGGCAACGTTGGAAATTTAGAAGTTCTTAGGCTTGAATTCGAGGTTGATATAGTGTTTTAGTGTTGTTTTAGGTGTTCCGAAGGTTCGACTAAGTTTGGGTTATGTTATGGGACTTGTTAGTATGTCAGTACGGTGTCCCGAGGAGCTCGGGTGAGTTTCGGATAGGTTTGGGCTGCGTTGTGCTTGTTTTTCTTATGTTTCAACGTCGTTTCTTCAAGCATAAATGATATCATATTGAACAAATAAGCTTTGATTTCTGTTTTTGAATAAAACATTAGATCCATATCGTAATTACGGACCCGTAGCAAAAAGAATAGTCGAATTTGGACATCGTATGAGAAATTTATGGTCATTTTACTAAGAATTAGGTTGCCAGATTTTTCATATTAATTAAGAAATTGCCACTGACGGCATATTTAAAAATCTGCACTATTTGCAAATATTAAAACCTACATATCTCCTTCATTATAAGGTCAAAATGAGTGATTCAAAAGCCTAACTTGACTAGAATTTCACAAGAAATTCATTGGAGGCATAAGAAGTGACTTTCGGGATCGTTTGGCACGAAAAACGAGGTAGAATAACTGGCAAAAAATATATATATAAAACTAGGGGTTATTCATTCGGTCATATTTTGAGTTGGGGAGCTCGGATTTGGGCGATTTTGGAGGCGATTTTCACCATATGGATTGGAGTAAGTGTTCTCTACTAGTTTATAGTTATATTTCATGAATCCATCTTCGTTTTTGGGATTCGATTGATGATTTCAAATTGAGGGAGTTAGGTTTTCAGTTTTGGAGAATTTTAAGTGGGGATTTGAGGGACCAAATGGAGTCCGATTTTGATAAATTTTATATGGTTAGACTCGGGAGAGGAAAAAGTTTATTATTCTTCCATTTTTGACTGAATTCGAGACGTGGGGCCGGAGGCCGGGTTTTGGCCAATTTCGGATTTTTGGCATATTTTTTATTTTTTATTGTGGAATTCGATTCTTTAGCCTATGTTGATAATAGTATTCTGATTTTGGTTAGATTTGGAGTTTTTGGAGGTCGAGTCCAGAGACGGGGCATCCCGGAGTAGATTTTTTACGCGGTTAAGGTAAGTAACATTTTTAACTCTGGCTTTGAGGGTATAAACCCGGAGAATTTGATATCATGTGATTGTTTGGATGTGATACCCACGCTAGGTGACGGGCGTGTGGGTGTATACCTCGAGGGATGGAGACTTGATCCGTCCCGTGAGGCCTCATGGCCATCATTCGTGTTTACATAGTTACTTGTTGTTGAACTTGTCTGCCTTCATGTTAGAGATCATGCTTAGGCTTTATTCATGATAATATTATTTGTACGCAGTCATAGAAATTATTGTACATGTTTACCTCAGTCTCTATTATTTCGCTAATATGTTGTGATCCTTGATGTGAGTTGTGTCCCCTTATTTGTGGTACATTGTGAGGCTTGAGAGGTACATGATTGAGTGAGGCTGAGGGTCTGGTTGTGAGGATATTAATACCATAGCGCGTGAAGTACATGATTGAGTCAGAATGATGACCAGGTTGTGAGGATATTAATACCATAGCGCGTGAGCTGTCCGCGTAGCACGTGAGCTGTTTGTGCGGGTCCAGGTATTGATACCATAGCGTGTGAGCTGTCCGCGCAACATGTGAGCTGTCAGTGCGGATCCATGTATTGATATTATGGCACGTGAGATGTCCGTGCTTAGAGCATATTATGGTACGTGGGCTGTCTGTGCCTAGAGCTTGGGCTTTGGGAGCCCCTCCGGAGTTGAGTGTATTGAGTGTTGAGTATTGAGTGTTGGGTGTTGAGTGCGAGTGATGAGTGATGAAGTGACACTGCTGTGATTTGTGTGGTTGCTGCATTTATCTATTTAAATTTATTTGGTGGCAATTACTGAGTTATGGAACTTACCTGTTTATTTTTAAATTGTGAAAAATAAATAATTGGACTTTTTTGTTTAGCTCGTCACTAATACTCAGTTCCTTAGTTATTTCTGTTACTACTGAGTCGATTGTACTCATACTACACTCTGCACTATATGTGCAGATCCAGGTGAGTTAGAGCGCGGCGATAGTTGAGTTCAGGCCGGCTATCTGTGGAGACTGTAAGGTAGATGCTAATGTCCGTAGGACCTTGTTACTCCTTTTATCATCTATTTCTTCTTTTAGACAATACTATATTTTGGTTCATAATTTTAGACGCTCGTGACTTAGTGACACCCCGATGTTTGGGGCTAACTTCCTTATTTTTATATTATTATATTTAGAATCGATTTAGTTTATGAGAAATTTAAATGTTGATGTTGTTTTATTAGTTTCATATAATGGATTTAGTAGTATTAAATAGGCTTACCTAGTAGCACGATAGGCGCCATCACGACCATGTTTGAAATTTTGGATCGTGACAATATGGGTAGATAATTATTTTCTTTTAATCATTTTTCTACCACTAAATTAGCTCGAGATACTATTTTCGTTAAGTAGTACTATTAGCTTTCTTTAAATAAGAAAGTACAACCTTTAATTTTGCAATTATGCTACTTCAATTTTTTGAAAATTGCTTAATTTCAGAATTCTTGATTTTGAAAGAAAAAAAAATGTCTTCAGATTTAACCTTGTCTGCACTCGACATTTGAACTATCGGAATACAAGTTAAATCTTAAGACTCATTTAATCAGCTAGAAATTTTTGAACTTCACAACAGAAAACGATAACCCTACTAGTAAAGTAAATGAAACCTCTAAAAAAAACTGGTTGTGAGGTCAAGTCCGTCCAAATAGACATTTAATATGGTGTTATATTATTCCCTTTTGATCAAACTTGCACCATATTTTAGGCATTATGCTATTAAAAGTATTTATGTACCTTATATGTTACTTCACAATCTTTCAAATATCAATGTAGTACTTTGTTCTAGGGGTATACAAACTGAACCCGGAGACCGCATTAAATCGAAAAGTCAAATCAAACCGATTAAAAAACTCGATTGAGTTTGGTTTGATTTGGTTTGGTATTGAGTAAAAAATAACATCCAAACCGACATATAAATATATAAATTGTATATATACTTTTAAGAATTTTCTTTACAAAATGTCTAGAAATATTTGCGATTCTCTTATGGGATGTAATATTTAGTTAAATATGAAATGTTAAATAATGAGTTGTATGATCACTTTCTTATCAAGTATTAGTGAAATGCGTTAATCTCTTTGTTCTTCCATATCCATATGTCAAGATCTATTTAATTCTTTTATCTTTCTCGAATTTGAAGTGGTAATTCAATAATTTAAAATTAAATAGAACACACACACACACACACACACACACACACATATATATATATATATATATATATATATATATATATGCATCATATTATCTTTTTATGCTTAATTATTAAATTCAGTTAACTTTGAAGTATACATCAGCGAAAAAGACGACTAAAAAATAACTATCATATGTAACTAAGAAAACTCTCCCATAAGAACATGTTAATAAGATCATATGTTTGTCAATTTTGTTAAAAGTTTTACTAAACATATCTTACTTATAAAAAATTTAACAAAGTAATATTGAAATAATATATATTCAAGTAACCAAAAAAAAACCCGAACAATCCCACAATATGTCACGACCCAAGCCCGTGATGGCGCCTATCGAGGTACTAGGTTAGTCGGCTCATCAACTAAAACGACGTAATATTTCATTTCAAAAAGCTATTTTCAAACTATTTAATCATAAATCTCTCGTGAGAAATCCAGAACAAAGGAAAATACGGAAATAAAAGTCCGGCATCGGGTGTCACTAGTCATGAGCATCTACGATACAAGTCTAATAATACTAGGACTAATACAGTCTGGAAAACTTAATTAAAAAAATAACTCTAGGAAGATAGGAGGGAGAAGAACAAAGCTGCGATCGCCGTGCAGCTACCTTGCTGACTCCAAAGATCCGCGGTGGATGAATCAACACTCGCTCGAACGTTCAGTAGCACCTGGATCTGCACACAAGGTGCAGGGAGTAACGTGAGTACGCCAACTCAGTAAACAACAACCATAAATAAAGGCTAAGTAGCAGCGACGAGCAGTAAAAACACATAAGGATCATAATATGAAATCTCAGTGAAAACAACATACTTTCAAATCAGTGTTTGAGTCAAAACATCTCGTAAAAATCCAGTTTTGGTAGAAAACATTTGCAGATATTTTTCAACAGTTTTAATAGAGGCTCAATTCAAAATAGAGTAAAAATAATGAAGTCATAAACAGCTCCTCGGGCAAATCATCACTCATAATCAGCTCCTCGGGCAAGCCTCACAGTCACTCATAAATAGCCTCTCGGGCATACCTCACAATCACTCGTAATAGTCCCTCGGGCATACCTCACCATCACTCATACCTCCCAGTCACTCATCACTCGTCACTCGGCACTCGCACTCGCACTCAGTAGGTACCTGAGCTCACTGGGGGTGTGTAAAAACTCCGGAGGAGATCCTTCAGCCCAAGCGCTATATCAAGCCAAATCATGGCATCAAATCACTCAGGCCCTCGGTCTATAATAAACATGATGCGCGGTGTAGCCCGATCCCATATAATATCTTCACAAATCACGCCCTCGGCCTCACTCAGTCATAAATCTCTCAAGCCACTCGGGCATTTCAGTAAAATAAGGGAACTCAGCCTAAAACAACATTTATGTGCATCCAAAAATGGAGTAATAAAATTGAATTATACGGTAAACAAGTAGAATCATGACTGAGTGTAGATTTCAAATCAAAATAGTGAGAGAATAGTAATAAAATGCCCCTGAGGGTCCAAGCAGTACTTCCACAAGGCCCAAATATGGCATTCAACCTAAGTTATGAGAATTCTTTCTAAAACACATAGCTATTATAAAGCTTTAATCAAAATATGCAACTCTATAGTTGCTACGGGACGGACCAAGTCACAGTCTAATGGTACACGCTCACACGCCCATCACCTAGCATGTGCATCACCTCAATATAGTAAAATAATACGAAATTCGAGATTTCATACCCTCAAGACTAGATTTAAAATCGTTACTTACCTCAAACTGGAAAAATCTCTAGCCCGCGATGCTCTTGCCTATCGACTCGGCCTCCAAATGCTCTGAATCTATCGAAAATCAGTATATTATCATCAATATACGCTAAATGAATGAATTCCCCAAGAAAATTATCAAATTAGACCAAATATCCTGAATTCGGTTCAAACCCAGGCCCGGGCCCACGTCTCGAAACTCGATAAAATTTACAAAACTAGAAAGCACATTCACTCATGATTCCAACCATATAAAATTTATCAAAATCTGACTTCGAATCGACATTCAAATTCCAAAAATCCCTTTTATGAAGTTTCTACAATTTTCCCCAAATTTTCATCTCAAGGTACTAATAAAATGATGAAATCAGTGATATATTCATGTATATTAATCAAATTCGAGTTAAAATCACTTACCCCGATGATTTTCTTGAATAACCCTCGAAAAATCGCCACAAACCGTTCTCCCTAGGTCCAAAAAGTGAAATAAAGCCCTAATTCCCGTATTTATAGTGCACCCTCTGCACCTTCACCACGGTCCACATAGATTCATCGCGGCTGCGTACTCCTCACCGCAGTCCGCGTAATTCCTGTCGCGGCTGCGGACCCGGAACCATACTTTCTGCGGTCCACACAAATCAACTGCCGCCGCCTTCTCTCTTCCGCGACCCGCGAAATTTCCACCACAGCCGCATAATTCCTCCGCGGTCCGCACCAATTTTGTGCGCTCCGCACTCCTACACTAGAAACCCAACAGCACAACAACTTTTTCGACAACCAAACCCATCCGCTAATTATCCGAAATACCCCCGAGGCCCTCGGGACCTCAACCAAACATACCAACGTATCCCGTAACATCATTTAAACTTAGTCCAACCTACGAATCACCCAAAACAAGAACAAAACACCAAATTACCCTCGTATTTCAAGCATAAGAACTTTTAAACTTCCCAATTCCGCAAACGACGCCGAAACCAATCAAATAATGTCCGAATGACCCCAAATTTTTATACACACGTCACAAATGACTCTACGAACCTACTCCAACTTCCGGAATTCCATTCTGACCCCGATATCTAATTTTTCACTGCCGACCAGAAAGCGCCAAAATTTCAATTTCGCCAATTCAAGCCTAATTCTACCACGGACCTCCAAATTACATTCCGAACACGCTCATAAGTCCAAAATCACCTAACGGAACTATCTGAACCATAAAAACCCCAATCCGAGATCTTTTACTCATAAGTCAACTTTCGGTTGACTTTTCTAACTTAACTTTCTAAATAAGAGACTAAGTGTCTCATTCCACCCCAAAACTACTCCAGACCCGAACCAACCAACCCGATGCAATATAATAAAGCTGAACAACATATAAAGAAGCAAAAATGGGGGAAATGGGGCTCTAACTCTCGGAATGACTGGCCGGGTCGTTACACAATATCGAACCAATCCAAATTGATATAGTTAGTTTGGTTTGATTTTGAAAAAAATCGAACCAACCTAGTCCATATACGTTCCAATTTTTTCGCATACCTAGCTAATACTGATTTAGCAATGGATTTTAATTATGTATGACAAACGTGAAATCCATTGCAAAACTTCTATGGATTTTAGCGATGTATGAGTGTTTGACCAAAAAATGTAAACCTTTGGTTAAACTAATTAATTTTATGTAATGATGGGCTAAACCTAGTTAATGATAACAACTTCAGATCTATAATCGATTAATACAAATAACGTATAGCAGTGTTGAGAGAAGATTAAATGTAGTGTGCATTCAATGTTTCAACATCATTAATGATGGGGGAATATCAAACAATAAATGACATTAAAGTAAATAAGGAGAATGATTCACCTAATATTGAATAATGTGGATAATTTCTCTTTCTGATAATGATGAATGATAGACAAATACTAGAATATCAGGCCCCTTCTCGGATCTGATGGAAAAAGTGTGGAATAATGGACAATCGAATCTCTTTAGAAAGATAGTGTTTGTATTTTATCTAGAGAGAAAGTCTGATTTTAAAAGAATGTTCTTATCAGAGAATATTACATGTCTTTCACCTTATCTCTCTTTTTATAAGGGACATACCCCCAATTAACCCTAAAAGTACAAGTACAGAGAATATTTAACGGAATATTCTCGTAAAGATCTTATTACTAAACTAGCGTTACTGTTGCTTCTGATACTTGACATTGGCCATGATTGACTGCTCGGTAATGAGTCCTACTGGTTACTGCTAGTCAACCTCGGTCAAATTACTTTTCGTAATGTCACTTTGTGTCGAATATTTTTTAGACAGATTTTGACCCGTACAATGACGAACGTGAAATCCATTGCATAACTTTTAACGGACAATATTATCTACGGATCATTAAATTTTCGCTAAAATGGATTAAGTGATGGGTTTTAGTGGTTTAACAACGTATTTTGGTCCGTAAATCCATTTTCTTTTTAGTGAATTAAATGTTTTCAATCAATCCGCTAAACTTTTTCCATTGAAAACAATATCATGGCAGTAAGGCACTGGATTAGCATTAAAGCCTCTTCCTTAGAAAAGAAATTAAAAAAGAGAGATCGTTAGCTTAAATTAATCAAATAGTAACTGTAGTAGGTAATAACAAATATGAGTGGTGCTAGTTCCTCTGTATAATATATATACAGTTTATAAAAATATCTTTACATAAAAACCATTCACTATAAAAATTAATTTTTTTCGGAACCGATTTTATGTTATGTTATAATATATGTCTTCTATAATAACACTTTACTGTAGTAGCTAAAAAATATCGAAACAAACGAAACTGTCATAGAGAGGTTTTATTGTACGTAACTTTTAAAGATTAGAAAATTTTCTTGTAAGGTTTGCTATTGAGTTACGGTGACTTGTACTCACAGAGAGGAAAGACTCATCAACTACCACACCCAATTATTTTCATAGGAGTAATGACAATAGCACTATCAATCTTACTTGATGTGGACTCTCACTCTTTTTCCACCTACCTTTTTCTCACAAACTATAATCTTAAAATGCAATACTTGAACAAGTTTAGATGTCGTTTGGTGTAATGTTACAAGATTAATTAAGGTACTAAAGCAGCAATTTAGCTCGGAGACAAATTTAAATATTTTATCTATATTAGTCTTATGATACGCGCTTTGCGAGTGTACACTATCTCAATAAGAACGAATTTTAAAATACTATATAAATAATGTATAGTAAAATATTATGTTTGAGTGATAAAATAAAAGTTAAACTTTCTTAAAATGATGAATATTTATAGAAGTTCTCAATCACCGGTCAGTATGTTCAACTAAAAATTTACTTTGATTTTTAATTCAATCTCTTTAAATTCGTAAATTATCATGCTTCTTTCAGTTTCAGCACTCAAATATAACCTTTCAAAACTTAAAAAAAAAATTTATATCTTTTTCTGAAAAGTTATTCCCTTGTTCTTTTTTTTCAAGAAAAAATACAATTTATTTATTTTTTAATTAATAATAAGTATTATATGAATTATTTCTAAAAAAAATAGAAAAAGAATAAATTATTTTGTCTCATTGTATAATCAAATCACAAAAATTATACGAAGAAAAGGAGTTCTGAAAAAGAAAAATAAAATAAACAATACTAAACCTAAAACTTTTTAACATTAAAGAAAAAGCTCGTTAAGGACTCTTACACAAAAAGTTTTACAACAAAAAGATAATTATATATTTTCCATATCAAAGTCCTAATATTAGGCTATTAATTAAATGATTGTCCATAAATATAAGAAAAATAATTAATGATTATTTCTACATATTAAGAAAATAACTAAAATTATTACTTTGTCCAATATAAAATGTACTCTTAAAAGTTAAAAAATATGAACGACATTTCATCGTGCTTTTAATAAAGATAGTTTGAATTAATTAAGTTTTGAGGGTGGGGCGCAGTTAGCGGGGAAATTAGGTGCTGTCAAGTCTATACTTAATTTATAAGTAGGTTGAAAACAAAAATGAACAAAAGAAAATTAAATTTGATGAGGATAAGAAAAAAATTTACGTTATGGGCTGGATTATGTTAAAATAGCACGAGTCAGTCAGTTTTCGGACTGATAATAGAAAAATAGTCACTATTTTAGTGAAACACGAAAAGTTCTAACATAATATACAAGATTATGGAGCTCATGCGTATAAATTTTCCAGCATATTATATATGTTAGAACTTCATCACACGAAAAGTTCCAACATAATATGCTGGATTATGGAGCTTTTGCGTATAAATTTCGAGCATATTATGTCGGAATTCCATCACACTATGAAACTTCAACATATTATTCTAAAATCTCATATGTAAAAAAATCGAACTCTATTTCTTAGGGGAAAAAAAACATAAATAGCCGCCCATTAGTTTTTACAACTCCTCCTAGCCCTAAAAACTAGTTTATAAAATATAACCATAAAATAGTGTAGCCATATCAAATAGGATCATCATATAGAATTTCAGATAACAAGGCGAAAAGCTCGCCTCGCCCCCTACAATTACGTTTATCTGAGTGGAACGTTATATGAAAAGAAGACATTCCCCCCATGTGTGTATTACTTATATGAAGTTGTGTATAATTATTTTATTATTTATGTTTATTTTTCCTTACTTGTATAATTTATGGATAATTCTGTTTACTTCATGTATAAATGTTATAGCTGAATATTTTTGAGCTTGCAAATTGATTATCCATTCACCGTTGTATGATGAATGTATAGATGTATATAGCTATGTTGCATGTGTATCATATATAATCCTTGTGTAACTGTGTAAATTTTTTATTATATGCTACATGTGTTTTCATTTAGATGTATAATTCTATTTAATCCATATATAAATACTATAACTGTATAATTATTCGAGCTTGCAAATTCAATATTGATTTATCATTGAATAATGAATGTATAACTCAACTTGCATCTCTCAATATCAGAACCAACTTTTAGAAATAGAAACCTTCACTTCAATGGAAGAAATTGAGCGAAAAGAGGGAATGAAAGGAAAGAGAAACTGAAATTCCTTACTTCGCCGGGAGAGATTTAAAGAGAGCCCAAAATATACGGCAGAAAAGATCCTTTGTAAGGGTATCATATTCTAATATTTTCGGATGGGTAACAAATCCTCTATAATCGCTAAAATTAAGTGATTTCAAATCACAATTCCTACAATAAAAGTAAAATGGATGTGTACAATGTTTAAAATAAGTTATAAAAATAAAATAGGTTTATTTAGAGTTTATGACTAATATGGGCTGCTAGTTAAGTTAATTGTTCATTATATAGGGATTATGCTAGAAGTTTTCCAAATTTTTAAGGGTGTTTTTGTTCAAATTTTATTTTTATATAAAAATAATTATTTTGAAAATGGTGACTATTTTTTAATTGTAAATTTGACTATTTCTGATTTTTTTTTTCTTGGATAGTGGAATAGGAATCCAGATACTTTTGGTAGCCCTCTAGATGTTCAGAAAGGAATGAGGAATTAATGGGCTTCGTTCTCCGTCCATGGGTGTTCTGTATCTCCTGCAGCTCACATTTGTCACTTTGAACAGTCAAATTCGTAGGGTGAACATAACGTAAGTATCCCAAATATGTCCTAACTTACGTAAATAAGGTTCTTTCTCTTTGATAATCACATGTAAAGATTATTTTTCATATTTTTAAGTATGATCAGCAATATTAAATGCAAGACGAAAAGAAAATTTATAGATTAGATAGCAAACAAGGTGATAAAAAAAAATATATATTTTCCAAAAATCTAATAAAAAAAGGACCTTATTCAATGGGTATGGTTAAATAAAACATATAAATGAGTCAATATACAAAATTTGAGGAAGATTAAAGGTGATTTGGTATCAAAATTCGTAGTTAAAATCGAGTTCAAAAAATACTTCTGCGACACATGTATCAAACATGTATCACGCACACAGATATACATGAATATACACGTGATATATAGTATGGTACATATATCATTTTTTTTATGTTCATCTTCTACTTTGGATTTCAATTCAAGCCTCCTCAAAACACCACCAAATCATCAAAAAATTGAGATTCAAAATCTTTAAGATGTACCCAATCTATTCTAATAACACTCACTCAAAAATGGACATAGTTGGTAGTTTCTTTATAAACAAAAAAGAAGAATTAATTTAAATAGCCGTCCATCTAATCTTTTAAACTAAGAATATAATATCCAATGGGTATACAATATATATGTATGTGTATATATATATATATATATATATATATATATATATATATATATATAATCATGTATAATTAATGTATTATCTATATATACTGGCTAGAAAATTAAATTGAATCCAACCGGCTAAATATTGCAGAACTATGACACCTTTTGAGATGATCTTTTATTTTTGATCCACTTGTTCCATGGGTAGAATTTCGAGGTCAAAAGTTATTGTTCATGGGGCAAGCCAGGAGTCATACACGTTAAATTTAAAGTTTTGTCCATGAAACAAACGGGAACAAAAATTTAAGACCATCTACTTTTAGGACTATTTGTGTAGTTCGCTACGAATGAAAACAATCAAGTATACATACACAGTTCTCTATATTGCGTAACTATTTCACATATCGGTCATTGATATAATTATGTGTATAAAAAAAAGGAAAAGAGACACAATTGTTTGGAAAATCTCTGATCTAGTGTGCACTTGGCAAACATAAAAGAAGTTGTAACCGACAGGAGCGGAGCCGGAGTGTGAAATGCGAGTTCGATCGAACCCAATAATTTTAGTTTAGACTCTATATTTGTCCTAAACAATTTATTATATATATAAAAATTATTAATTTAGAACGCATTAACTTAAAATGATTACAATACCAAACTCACAAGTTTCAAATTTCTGGCTCCGCCTCTGATAACCGATTGAACTCTCACTTCTCTCGATAGGCTTCCTTCGTGCTATTCAGAACAAAAGACCCAGATGATTTCCCTCAGGAGTCAACCTTGATATGTGATGATATAAAACAGCTTAGGCTTGATTGTCAAGTATATATTGTGCACTCTGACTCAATCTTTGAGGTCTCACATTTTTTTTTTAAAAAAAACTTTAACCAAACTCACTTTAACAATGGATTTTGGATTTTAGAACTGAATGTTAACATAGGCGGATTCAAGATTTCAAGAGGACGGGTGCACCATTGTGAAGAGCTGGATCTAAAATTTATATTTGATGGGTTTAACTTTAATCTCTTACCAATCCAGTACACTTTTAAAATTCTATGTTCAAAATTATACTCTTTTTCTAGGTTCACATATATATCTATACTTCGTGCCGAAAACAAGACCTTTTAGAGTGGGATTTGAACAGCCAATTACACATGTAGAGGTGCATCCAGTAATATTTGCATCATAAGAGTTTTTGAGCATGGGTTCACACACATATTTTTAAATAATTTTGAAGAAATATAACATTGTTATACATAATTTGGAAAGAGGAGTATGAGTTCACGTGAACCCACACCTCTGTACTGGGATACTCCTCCGAGTGTTAATGGTTGGGTTGTGAACTTAATATTTGTACATATTTTGATAATTTTTTTAACATAAGTATAATATTTAAACAAAAGCTACTGAACGCGACTTCTGCCTCCGCCCCTATCTAATTGCACCGGGGCTTTCTTTCCCTTTTTTTTAGCACTAGACAGAATTACAATTCATCCAAACAATTTTATATATCACACTTTGAACAGAAAATTTCATGATAAAACCAAAAAGATATTACAATAATCAATTATAAACAACCAAAAAAAAAAAAAAAAAAAAAAAAAAAAAAAAGAAGTCACACCAACAAACCCAAAAAAAGAAAGTCAAAATAAAATAAAAAACAGATTATAAATCCACATCACAGGGGTAGGACTTAGAACTCCTGTAATTAGAAAAAGAGAGCCTAGGAGTACACAATATCTTCAACGTCCTATGACCTGACTTCCAAATTCCAACTTTAAACCTTATTTTTGCCCTAATTTTCACCTCAACTTCCACTGCTCCAGAACTTCTTTCTGTCTTAAAATCATGAGCAATCTCGTCGTAAAGTACCACGCCTTTCGCCGGAAGTGAAAGATCCAAACGTGTCACATTTCTATGAGGCTGAAAAAATGGTTCAACATTATTAGAAGAGATTGGTTGAGAGTTAAAGAAGAGCTTCACTCCAATATTATCGTAATATATGGAAATTCTCTTGTTGGGATTGTAGGCTCGTAATCCGAATTTGAAAGCTGCATGTAAATGGTCATCGTTGCTTAAGTTGTAGTTATGAATTGAAGTATGTTCGATGGAATAGACCATTTTTCGGGGTTTTAATGCTAGCCATACAATGAGAACGCTTATTCCAACGATGATGATTAGGGTTAAGATTGCAATGGATATGCACCTACATAGGCTAACGGGATTATGACGTGGCATGCCGGCGGTTGGCGAGGAAGAGTCGTTGTGGAACTTATTAGTATTTTGGATTTGGACTTGTTGTCAGAAGAATGTTGAGCTATAGTTTTATATGGGGAAAAAGAAATGATGCAAATAATTACTATAAAGGAAGCTACAGTTTTTTAAAGGGAAGACAGCTCCGTTTATTTCTGCTTTTTTATTAAGGGTGTTAGCTTTTGATTTCTTGCATGAAACTCAAGAGATCTTATGGAGTTGGACTTTCTATTTATATCTCATAACAATTTTATATGGAGTACAAGGCTTTCTAAATATATGTCCTCTGTAACAACACTTCATTATAACATCCAAAAAATATTGGAACAAACAAGGCAGAGGTTTGACCGTATAATTTGATTGTGTAAATATTTATTCAGTTTAAACTATTACTCCGTTGATTATTGTTTTAGTTACATTGACATCAACCTCACAAACATTATCAAGAAACCAATTAAAATGAGAAATTAAATTAAGACATTTTGAGATATGTCCGTAGTCTGTAGAGAACAACCTTAGTGCTGGTTTTCGAACAACTTATAACTAAAGCAAGATCCATCATCCAAAATCTTTCCTAGCTATTTCTCTCCCTGCAAGATAAGAATATTCATGTTACCTGCAATTCTCATCACTCTTTAATTTCATGGAAATCTACGTTATAATCAGTTAAAATTAGAAAGTACAACTCCATATAAGATCTCTTGAGTTTCATGCAAGAATTATCAACCAGATAAGATGATTCTCTATTTCAATATAATATCCTGTTAGCCCAAATACATCTCAGGCCCAATTGACACAGGCCCAATCGGATAAAGGGAACTAGAAGGCCCTTTATAAATCTTAGTCTACATCTATTATAATTTAGCACGTAAATATTGTTGCAATTATTTTTCTTATTTTACACTTGTAAATATAAATAGCTTCTACAGAATAATAAAATCAGTTTTGGTCAATTACACTTTGACCGACCCACTCGTCTCTCTTCTTCTCTCAACCCTTCTAGGGTTTTCTTCTTTTTATTTTCGCCATAGCTGACAAGCTTCTAACCTAACATGGTATCAGAGCGGGAATGTAGATTCCTCTCGTCGCAAGCTTTCTTCCAATGGTAACCTCGTTTGAAATCGTCAGAGATTGATTCTGATCGTCGACGTTCAGGGTACGTTCGTGAAATTTGGGGCTTTCTTCAATCTCCGCGTTTAATCGACTTTTCGTACTTAAGATGACACTTATCTTCAAGTTACTCGAGAGTTTCTGCTGGATTTCTCTACCTAGGTTCTTGGCTGAACAAGACCTTACTTCTTCGGGTTTTCAGAAGAAGGCAGGTACTGTTGATCACGCCCAACTATGCCTTATAAAAAAGACTAAGCGGTCATTGCAAATATATTCCGGTTTACAAGTCCGGAGCCGAATCCCATAGAGAACTAAGGCTTAGCTACAACTGTTTAATATTGCTAAGAAACACAAGTCCAAACAATTTCCTAATTATAGATATTATAATATTTGTTTTTAACTAATTAACTAACAACTATTATAAAGCAGTAAAACTATTAATTAATAAGGATAAGGATTGGAGACAAGATAAAGGAGATCTAGAGTTATGATTTTCCCTACTGTCAGAATCCTTTCTGCTACGTTTCCTATAAATTTGCCTAAGTTTTCTCTACCGATCATGAGCGCTATGAGTGTCATAATTCTCTCCCAAGTAACTACCACAATTTACTAGATATATTCTCCCGAATTACGCTAGTTGGCATTAAGTACGGCTCATTCGGATCGCACCAAGGTTTCGTTATTCCTAATACCACCTTTAAACCCTCTGTATTGATCCCTCATGTACGTTAGGAGTGATGTTGTTCAGCAACTACCTAAATATGCACTTTTTTCCGAGTAATACACACTAAGTAGGCACAATTAATTGAGATCTCTTCAACCAACCACAATAACAACGTAGTTGAACAAATAGAGAAAATACTACGGTAAATCTATATTAACGTAATAGGAAAATCATCCTCCAATAGGTTCCATCAAAATACTAGATAACAACTTATCTATTCATAATAGTATTCAAAACTACAATACTATAATTCATAAATAGAAATAGGAAGAATGAAGTGAAAAACTCATAGAAGAATTCTTCGCCTTGCTCCTAGTGTGTTCTTGCCTCCTTAGGTCGAATTTGTGTCAAAAGTCCTCAAAATAATGTATTTCCATGTATATATACCAAGTAGGGTCGGGACCAAACAATTATACCTTCTCCTACGCGAAAAAGAACACTTTTCACGGACATGACATGCGCGGTCGCGCTCTTTTCACACTTTCTGCCCCATATGCGTGGTCAATGCGCGGATGCGCACTCGCTGCGCACTTTTCACCCTGTTCTGTTGAGAATTTGAAAGAAGGTAAAACATTAAAGTTGTAGCCCTTTGAATTATATTTCCAACCATATATTGTGGAGCCCAAGTAGAGTTATTATAGAAAAGTTATGTGCATTTTACTAGACAATGCGCAATATGCCTGCTCGATTCTTCGTTCTTTCTAAACTGTCATCCGTCGATCCCCGAACACTATCCCGGCTTAATTTCTTGGGATTTTACTCAGACTTCAAAGCTCCAAATCACTTTATTTTATTCCACAACATATACATAGCTCGAAATCACTCATACAAGGTGTAAAACACACAAGTAGTCAAAACACTAGCGATTAAAGCTCAAATTCAACTAAAGTACGGTAAATTGGAATATAATAATCGACTAAAACATGAGATTAAATCCTACCACCAAAAATCTTACTTATTAGGGTTTTCAGAAGAAGGCCAGTACTGTTGTTACTCCTAATCACAAACTTTGATATTTTCATTATTGATGTCTATTGCATGTACTTGATTTCGATGTATCTCTGATTACTTCAACATTCTGCTGTACTTTCTTAGTAATAGTCTTAGTTACTGATGAAAATGGGTAGTATTATAGATGATGTTAATCTTACTTCGTCTTCCAACGGTTTTGCTTCATTTTTCTTGGATCCATCACATCCCTTCATCATCCCTCGATAATCCCGGTAGTTAACTGGTATCTTTACCATTCAATGGTTGTGGGTTTGTCATGGCGTAGCATTATGCTTACTTCCCTATATGCAAAGAACAAGCTCAGAATATTAGATGGCAGAGTTAGATGACAGAGTCAGCAACCCACTCCTAACTCTCCTTATTATCCATATTGAGAAAGGTGCAATGATATGGTTAAAGCCTGGATAACTAATTCGGTATCTAGAGAAATAGCTATTAGTGTCATGTATTTTAAAGTTGCTAAGGAAGTCTGGAAAGATACAAATGAAAGGTTTGGTCAGTCAAACGGGTCTAAATACATCCAAATACAAAGGGAAACCAGCTCTACTACTCAAGGCTCCTATGATATAGCTTCTTACTTCACCAAACTGAGGAGTTTGTGGGATGAGCTAAATTCATCATATGTAGGTCTTGTTTGTTCATGTGGTGCACTACCTAAGTTCATAGAGGATCAATAGTTATTTCAATTTCATAATGGTCTCAATGAGTCCTACACAACTGTTAAAAGTTCCATTATGTTGATGAATCCCCTTCCACCAATCAGCAAAGTTTATAGTCTCCTGCAGCAAGATGAGAGTAAAAAAGAAGCTCATTCTACTGCTCTAAACTTTTCTGGTGATGCCACTTCTTTCTTAGTGTCTCCTGGTACTTCTACCACAAATAGGAACTTCAGTCAAAATGTGAAATTTAAGGCCATTACAGTTGCTCCAAATGCCTTTTGCAAGTACTGCAAGAAGTTTGGCCACACTATAGACAAATGCTACAGACTTCATGAGTTCCCTGCTTATTTCAAATTCACCAGGAATAAAAAGTATGTTTCTTGTGTCCAGACTGAAACTCCATCCACCACTGTTGTCACTTCCACTTCTCAACATACTGATACCTCAACCCATATATTCACCAAGGAGCAGTATCAACACCTATTGACCTTGTTTCAACAAGCTCAGATGTCTAATACTTCCACACCTGATGCCTCCAATGTGGATCATTCTGCTTTTCCCCACTTTGCAGGTTTGTTTAGTATATATAATTTAAAGTCTGAGGGTTCTCATGTGTGTGCATCATCTCAATTAGGTTTCAATCCTTGGATCTTGGATACAAGTGCTACTAATCATATGACTCCGCACAAACATCTTCTGTTTAATGTTGAATCATTAATCAAGTTGTTTCTTGTCACCTTACCTAATGGATATAAAGCTTAAGTTGTATCAACTGGATCTTTGTATCTTAGACATGATATAATTTTGCTTCATATTCTTCTTGTGCCATCTTTTCACTTCAATTTGATAGCAGTTCATCAGCTTATCTGTCAGTTAGATAGTTCAACACTTTTTACCAAAATAATTTGTTCTTTACAGGGACCTTCTTTGAAGAGGCCAACTGAAATTAGTAAAGCTGCAGGAAGACTGTACTATCTTCATCCAGATGTTTATCTCTTCCCTATTCCATCTAGTTCTATGAATGTTTCTTCTTCTAGTACTTTACCAAATTCTGTTTCAATTGTACCTGATAAGTCTAGCCATGTTGTTACACATGTTAATGGTACTCATGGTTGTAATTAGTCACATTGCCTTAATAAATTGGACTTGTTTTGGCATCAAAGATTAGTACACATGCCTTATCATAAAATGAAAATTATTTCTTTCTTGTATGATAAAGTATCTTCAAAGTAAATGTTTATGTGCCTTGTTTGTCCACTAGCAACAGAGATTACCTTTTTCCTGAAAGTGTTATACACTCTTCTTCTCCTTTTCAATTAGTACACATTGACACTTGGGGTCCATATAACACTATAACTTATAGTGGCTTCAGATATTTTCTAACTTTAGTTGATGATTATACTAGAGCCACATGGACTCGCCTTCTTTCTTGCAAGGGCAATGCTCTTTATATCCTTAAAGCCTTTACTGTCATGGTCAAAGATCACTTTCACTCATCTGTTCAAAAGGTCTGACAATGCCTTTGAACTTGGTGGTAGTTCTGAAGCCACCAAGTTCTTCTCAAGCCAAGGCATGCTCCATCAGACTACTATCCCACACACCCCTCAGCAAAATTGAGTGGTTGAAAGGAAACACAAATACTTATTGGAAACATCCAGGGCTCTTCTTTTTCGACCTAACCTTCCCCTTGAGTATTGAGGTGACTGATCTAACTGCCACTTACCTCATAATTAGAATTCCTTCTGTTGTTTTGAATAATATTTCTCCTTATGAAAAACTTCATGGCCTTCCTCCACTCTATGCTCACCTGAAATCTTTTGGATGTTTATGCTATGCTACTTTACCTAAGTTTGGCAGAGATAAATTCGAGGCAAGAGAAATTCCTTTCTATATTTTTGGGGTAACCCTTTGGCAAAAAAGATTACAAACTTCTTAACGTCACCACTCATTATATTTTCTTTTATAGGGATGTGGTTTTCCATGAACATATATTTCCCTACAAATCTGATCATCCTTCTATCTTTCCCTATCATTCCACATCATATTTTGTAGATTCTGCAACCTCATTTCCTTCACTTTCTCCTAATCCTGTGTTTTTGACTCCCAAGACTCTCATCTTCCCTCATTTCCTTCACTTTCTCCTACAACTGATGTTTCTGTATCCCCAGACTCTCATGTTCCCTCACTTTCTTCTCTTACACCTCTTTTTGTTTCTCCTTTTGTCATCCCTTCTCCTCCACTTTTGAGGAAATCCACCAAAACAGTCCAACAACCTTCCTATCTCAAAGACTATTATGTTCTTCTGTTTAGTCCTCTAATTCCCTTCCTACTTCTTTTGTTGACATACACATGTATGATCCCCAATTCTACCAACATGTTGCCTCACGTTCTGCTTGGCAGGAGGCCATACTAAAGGAATTCCAAGCCCTTGAGGCAAACCAGATTTGGGACATTGTCCCCCTGCCTCCTCACAAGAAAGTTATTCCTTGTAAATGGGTTTACAAAATCAATCAAAGGGCTGATGGTTCTATTGAGAGGTATAAGGACAGGTTAATCATTACGGATGACACTCAAAAGGTGGGCATTGATTTTACTGCAACCTTTTCCCCCGTTGTCAAGTTTACCACCATCAAGTGCTTACTTGCTTTAGTTTCTAAATGGGGCTGGACTGTTTTTCAACTTGATGTGAAAAATACTTTCCTTCATGGAGATCTCCATGAAGAGGTTATATGAAGGTTCCACCTGGTCTTGATGTGTCTGCTCCTTCTTCTTCTTCTCCCCTGATTTGCAGACTCAAGAAGTCACTCTATGGCCTTAGGCAAGCTTCCCGACAGTGGTTTTCAAAACTGTCTGAAGCTTTGCAATCCAGAGGCCACATTTCAAGAATGAATCATTATTATTTATTCACCAAGGCCTCATCTGATTCCCTCACTGTCTTGGATGTCTATGTTGATGACATTTTGCTAGCTGGTAATGATGTTCTTGAGATGAACTCTTTGAAGTCATTTTTGGATGCTCAATTCAAAATCAAGGACCTAGGCTCAGTACACTACTTTATGGGTTTAGAAATATCTCTTCGACACAAGTACACTTCTGACCTCTTGTCTGAAGTTCATTGTCAACATTTCTCTTATGTCATGACCCCTTTGAACCCTTTTGTGAAACTAGTGTTAGACATGGGGGATCCTATTTCGGATCCTAGTTTGTATAGGAGATTGATTGGGAAGATTAATTTCTTGCAACATACTAGGCCTGATATCTCCTTCTTCGTTCAACATTTAAGTCAGATTCTTCAAAAGCCTCAAGTGCCACACATGTTGGCAGCCTTACATGTTATCAGGTATTTGCTTAATGATCTAGCTCAAGGTGTGATTCTCTCCGGCTCCTCTGATTTGTCTCTCATAGCCTACTCGTATTCTAATTGGGATGCATGTACCATGTCTCACAAATCTGTCACTACTATTACATTACTCTTGGTGGCAACCCCATTTCTTGGAAAAACAAAAAGCAGGCCACTATCTCCTTGTCTTCAGCTGAAGCTGAATACAGTGCACTTCGCAAAGTTTCAACTGAGATTTCTTGGTTACTCAGGCTGCTGCATGACCTTGGTTTCTCTATCTCCAATCCAATTCTAATCTATTGTGACAACCAGACAGCACTTCATATTGTGAAGAACACGGTATTTCACGAGCGCACCAAACACATTGAGATTGACTGTCATTATGTGCGCACTTGTTTGCAGGATGGTCTGGTTTCCTTGCATTTTATCTCCAGCACCAACCAGTTGGCAGGCATCATGAACAAGGCTCTTCCAGGTCAGGTTCATCATGGTTTACTTTGCAAGCTTGGTGTGTTCTCGCCCTCAAGCTTGAGGGAGGGTGTTAGCCCAAGTACATCTCAGGCCCAATTGACACAGGCCAAATCAGATAAAGGAAAGCAGAAGGCCCTTTATAAATCTTAGCCCACATCTGTTATAGTTTAGCATGTAAACATTGTTGCAATTGTTTTTCTTATTTTACACTAGTAAATATAAATAGCTTCTATAGAATAATATTTGGTCAATTACATTTTGACCGACTCACTCGTCTCTCTTCTTCTCTCAACCCTTCTAGAGTTTTCTTCTTTTAATTTCCGCCATAGCTGACAAGCTTCTAGCCTAACATATCCATTTGGTCTTTTTAGGACCGAAGAACTTGCTGAGGAATACAACCTTTTTCAGTCAAAGCCCAAAAGAATGGGATAGCATATAATGGATTGTGTAGGCTACTAGTAAGCCCATTCAAGTAGGAAAGGGTAAGCCCGTATTTGATCCAGTCCATGACATGCAAAATCCAAATGAAAGAATTCGGTCAAGCGGTTATGACAAGTTGTGAAACAACCTCTCTAGCTCACACAAGGTTGGGATAAGATATGCGTACACCTCACTTTTTTCATACCTCGCTTGTGGGATTGCAGTGAGTATGTTGTTGTTGTTGTTATTATTGGTCATGACAAGTTGTATCACTATCGGGTCGAAGGATGAATTTTTCACTTTTCACTCGAAGTCGCGATCGAAAATGCCATTGGTCATATACAAACGTTTTATGTTCACTATCCAATTTTACAATAGGTTAATGTCGAAACGGATACAGTTAGAACATATAGGGTGTGTTTGGTATGAAGAAATTTTTGTTTAATTTTTCATTATTTTGTTTGCTTGACTGTTTTGGATAACATTTTTTTCATGAACTTATTTTACTCTAATTAGAACTGCCACGATTCCTCTATCTAGGAGAAAATATTTTTCCTGTCAAGAGAAGGGAAAACATTTTCCAAAACTCTTTTTTAAACTTTCCCACCTTATTCTCCATCTGCACCAATCCCCATATCCCACCAACCCCTATCCCCTACCCTTACCCCACCCCTACCCTCACCTTACGCCATCCCGCCCTACCCTAAATAAAAATATTATTAAGAGTACTTTCTTTTCATGTTGTAGATAGAGTACTACTTTTTTATTTATTTCAACAAAATGAGTATATATTTTTCATGACGTAAAAAAAAGTATTTCTTTCATTTCAACAAAAATAAATGCTTTATTTTCGTGATGTAGAAAAAGTAGTTTTCTTTCATTTCAACAGAGTGATGTTGTAAAAAATATTTTATTACGTTTCAACAAAATGATGTTGTAAAAAGTATTTTATTTCATTTCAACAAAATGAGTACTTTCTTTTCATGTTGTAGAAAAAGGTAATTTCTTTTTCGACAAGAAAAAAGATTATTTTTCTTTTAGTTATGGAGCACAAATTTCAACATTGTTTTCGCGTGAAAAAGTAAAACAATATATTAATTCCTTTGATTTGTGTGAATTTTTAAATGATTAATTAAAATCTCGAAGAAAACAGAGTTCTGAAAATATGGGGTATTTGGGGTGAGGGGAGGGAAAGAGCATAGGAAACATGGGGATTCGGGGGAAAGAGGGGTGAGAAGAGTAGCATAAGAAATAATTCTCCTAAAATTATTTTTTATTCTCTAACCAAACACTAGAAAATATTTTTCGAATAAAGTTTTTCACTCACCAATCAAACAAGAAAAAATAATTGATAAAAACACTAATTTTCCAAAAAAATATTATTTTCGCTCCTACCAAACACAGCCATAGTGCTTATCAAAAGTATGTCTAACAAAAGGGGAAAAATACTAGTGAAAAAAGATTGTTAAATCGACTAGAAGATTGAGAGTTATAGTTCATACAACTTTAGGGAGAGAATTATATTTGTGACTATGATGGAGGAGTCCATTCTCACAAAGAACGTTTCCTTTTGTTTATTGTTTTCCTTTGTGCTATTTAGGAATCTTGCCATTTTTTGCGCAACAATAAATGAAAATAAAATCTCAGAAACCAAGTAAAAATATACAATCAATGGTAGAGATAAATAAACTTTCTTACGTATATAGATTATGTGTTGGATCTTCGTGGTTTTTTTGTATACTTGCTATTTTATATTTTAAATTTTCTTATTGAAAATTTTGACTCCGCAATAATATAGAGTACACTCTAACTAGTTTTGTCCTTGGTTGCATCATATTCATTGTACTATGTATATTTATAAATTTATAGTTAGAAAATATCGAATTAACTTAATTTAGGTTGGTTTGAAATTTTAAAAAAATCACTTTTGGTAGGGGACAAAGGGACAGGGGACAGAGAATGAATTCATGTAAATCTGGCGATGCACGCTTTTGACATCGTCCATGTGAAAAGTCGTAGATGCAAAGTTGGTGCTACATGTGCGACAAAATATACAGGAAAAATGTCCGAGACAGATGTACACGGTAGCTGAGGAAGAAAATTAATTTTAAATATTCAAAGAAAAATATATTATTATTTCTAAATATTCAACAATTTATATATGTACATAATATTTTTACTAATTATACACATAGTACTATTTTTTATAGTAGGAATTCGGTTGAACCTCTTCAGCAAATGTGCCTCTGGAGCTGAATTGGCACCTACCAAATGCGAAGGGAAAAGAAAAAAAGGGATGTCCCACTATTATACTATGTGTTCGTTTGGTATAAGAGATAATTAATCACGAGATTAAATTTGAGATGAATTTATCCATATTTGATTGGGATAAAATCATCATATAACTAATCGCAGAATTAGTTATTCCGAGATTGTAGTGATTTTTCATCCTTATAGTAGGATGGTATAATTAATCCTAGATAATTAATTTCGAGATAATTAATCACGGAATACTTGTTTCTCAACCAAACAATATTCGTTTCTTTTAAAGATTGGTTTTCAACTTCTTACTTTTTGAAAAGAAAAAACACATCTGCTGAAGTTTATGTCGGTAGCGAAGACAGAAATCTTAACAAGAAAATTTAAGAAAATATAAGAATTAATGTCATTCCTGGCATTTAAACTTAGTGACTGAATTTGTTTTTGTGCCACCATTATCATTACACCAAGAGTTTTCTATGTCAAACAAATTCAATAATTTATACGTATATAAAGAAAATAATTATTTTTATCCTATTTCTGCAGTATATTTACTCAAAAAAATATTCAATTGAACTCTATTGCACCATATTGCTTTAACTCCTATTGTTACTTCAAGTACTGGCCATGAACTTCATAGTTTAATCACTATTTGGAGTACATTTGGCACCAAACAAAGACCACGGTGCTTATCTTGGCACGTGGTATTACCAAACCACATAATTAAAAAGAGGGAAAAAGGTTGCGTAGAAAGTGAAAGTAAATTATAGTAAAGGGACTAAAAAGTGTAGTGATCAAAGGGACTAAATTGACACTTGTCTAATTCCTTTACACCCCCCTCAAGCTAGGTGTCATGAAGATGTTCTTCATACCTAGATTGGACAGCAGATAGTGATGTTGAGTGACACCCAAACTTTTAGTAAGAATATTCGCTTGTTGTTCTGAAGAAGGAAATGCAAAAGATGAATAAGCCCAAGTTGCACCTTCTCGCAAATGAAGTGACAGTCTATATCAATATGCTTTGTTCACTCGAGAAATACTAGATTGACAACTATTTGAATTGCAGACTTACTGTCACATAGCATGGTCCCATGCTTCTGGATATGCACCCCTAATTCTTCGAATAAGCCAGTCACCCAAATTATCTCTGCAATTGCTGAAGCCAAACTTCGATACCCAACGTCTGCTGAGCTTCTAGATATTGTGGTTTGCTTCTTTGACTTTCATGAGGTTAAGGAGCTCCCAAACTTAATCAGATACCCAGTAATTGATCGTCTGGTGTTGGGGCAAGAGGCCAGTCAGCATCACAAAAAGCTGTGATCTGTGAGGGAGCATTTGCTGACATTAATATTCCCATTCCTGGGGACTGCTTGACATACTTGATCACCTTGATGGCAGCCTCCATATGTGTTGTCTCAGGACAATGCATAAATTGGCTCAGACATTGTACTGCAAATGAAATATCTGGCCTAGTCATGGTGAGGTAGAGAAGTCTTCCAATTAATAGTTGATATGCACTAGGATCATCAAGAACTTTATCATCTCAAATGCCAAACTGAGTGTCAAACTCCAATGTTGTGAGCTTCTTGTTGACCTCCAAAGGTGAACCTGCTGGTTTTGATCCTGAGAGTCTCATATCTGAAATAATTTCTAATGCATATTTTCTTTGATGCATTAGAATTCCCTCTTTACTTCTAGCAAATTCAATCCCTAAGAAGAACTTCAGCTCCCCTAGGTCTTTTATGTTAAAAACTTTCTGCAAATACTCCTTAGTCTTCTGTATTAAGGCAGTATCATCTCCTGTAATTAGTAGGTCATCAACATAAACTAAGACCACTACTATCTTGTCTTGAATTTTTCTAGTGAACAAGGAATAGTCCAAATGACTTTGACATAACCCAGAAGCTGTCAATGCAGAGGTTAGCTTGATTTTCCACTACCTAGAGGCTTGCTTAAGCCCATACAATGACTTGAGAAGTCAACAGACTTGATGTTGTCCTTCACAAGTAAATCCTTGTGGTAATTCCATATAAACCTCTTCAGTTAGATTTCATTGCAAAAACGCATTATAGAAATTCATTTGATGAATTTCCCGATTGTTCATTGTTGTCAATACAATAACAGTCCTCATTGTTACCATTATGACAACATGGGAGAAGGTTTCTTGATAATCAAGTCCTTCTCTTTGGCTATACCCTTTGCCAACCAACCTAGCCTTAAACCTTTCCACTTCACCTGTAGCTTCATATTTAGTTTTGTGCACCCATCGACAACCAATAGCCTGCTTCCCTAGTGGCAAAGGAACCACAGTCCATGTTTTGTTGTCTTGTAATTCTTTGAATTATGTCTGCATTGCCTCTACCCATCTTGCATCTTAATCTGCTTCTGCATAGGGTTTAGGCCCAGTGTCTGCAAAAAACTTGGTGATGAAGCCTTGATATTTGGAAGACAGGAAGTCATAACTGATGACATCTGAGATAGGATACAAGCAAGTATGTGCTCCTGATTATTTATCAGTCCTCACATAATCTTTAAGCCAAATAGGTGGCTTAGTTGTTCTACCTGATCTCCTTTCAATCAACTTTGTTGTTTGAGTCTCTTTTACTGCTTCTATGGCTTCAACAAGATCTGCCACATCTTTAGAAAAGTCCTGAGCTTCATGATTTTCTTGATCAAGGTTTGTTGGTGCACTAGGAAGTTGATGTGAAGTAAGATCTACAACATGTTGAATAGATATAATGTCCCTTCTTGCAATGTCTAAATCATCCACTACACAAAATCTTTGCAATTTTGTAATGTCAGCAGCTTGATGGCTTTGGTTTGTATGATTATCCTAGAAAGGAAATATGCTTTCATGAAAGATAACATATCTACTAATGAAGCACACTTTATTAAATAAGTTAAATAGCTTGTTTCTTTTCTGATGAACACTATATCCTAGCAAAACTGACTCCATTGCTCTTGGACCAAACTTATCATGTTTTGGCAATATAGTTGCATAACAAAGACACCCTATCACCCTCATATGAGACAAAGAAGGTGACATGTTGTACAATACTTCAAAGGGTGATCTACCTGTTAAGATGGTAGACGGAATCCTATTTATTATATATGTTGTTGCCTCTACACATGTTCCCCAAAATCGAATTGGCAAATTAGCTTGAAACCTAATTGCTCATGTTGTTTCTAGGAGGTGCATGTGTTTCCTTTCGACCATTCCATTATGTTGAGGAGTGTAAGGACAAAAACTCCGGTGTAAGATCCCATGATGTGTAAATAATTCCTTGCAAGACATGTTAAAAAATTAAGATCCATTATCTGATTTGAACACCTTAATCATTTTCCCAAACTGGTTAAGAATCATTGCAATGAATGTTTTAAGTAACTTACACACATCTGATTTCACTCTCATTAAGATTCCATGTCCATCTGGTGTGATCATCTACTAATGTCAAAAAGTAATTCATCCCATTATAGGTTGGAACCTTATAAGAGTCCTATACATCCATGTGTATCAAATCAAAAGATTCATTTGCTCTACTAGTACTAACAGAGAATGCAATTTTGTTTGCCTAGACAAGGGACACACATCACAGTGTTGTAATTGGAAAACATCTTTATTCCTAAAATCAGAAATCTTTCGAATGACGGCCATAGGCACATGGCCTAATATTTTGTGCGAAATTTCAGGTTCCTTCGTCTGCTCTACTGCCATAACCTTTGCTCCATTTATTACAGCTTCCTTACAGAGTTTTCTTAGTACATGCAAATCATCTTCTCTACTACTAGTCGCCTTCACTTTCCCAGTGCAAAGATCCTGAAATATAAAATGTTCAGGGAAGAACATTGCACATTAATTTAGTTCCTTGGTCAATTTAGATACTGATAACAGATTGAATCTAAAACTTGGCACACAAAGCACATCCTTAAGGATATCACCTCCTGCCAAAGGATTGTTTCTTATTTTTGTTACTTTAGCAGATTCTTCTGTGGGCATTTGCACATTTCCAGCACTTCCTACTTTACCAACATCTAACAACAAACGTGCATTTCCTGTCATGCGATTTGTAGCTCCTGTGTCTACTATCCAATATACTGCATTATCTTTAACAAGGAAACACTAACCTGCCAAATGTGCACTTGATTCAGATGTAGAAACCTTACTAAGCATGTTGAGTAGTATATTGTATTGTTCCTATGTGATTGTTGGTGCAACAGTGTTGGTGGGACTTATTTGCATTGGTGTTGCCTTGATTAGTTGCACTAGCCTTAGATTGCAGAGAATGCCCATCAACCACATTAGCCATGGCCTTGGACTTGAAACCTGCAGGATACCCAATAAATTTGTAGTAATTCTCCTTAAGGTGACCCCTCTTGTTGCAATAACCACAATGCATCAGCTTGAAACAACCATCCCTTGTGTGGCCTTTTTCATGAAAATAGTCATACTACACACTCTAATTTCTCTTCTGCTTAAGTACATTATTTCTAGTCGTGAACAATGCAGCTGACTCCATGGTTTCAGCAGTAACATAGTTACTTCCTGCTACAAGTTTTTGACTCTCATACTGAACAATCAAAGCATACGCTTGACTCACATTAATCACCTTAAATTTAATCATAATTTGACTTCTTGCCTGACTATAACCTTCATTCAGTCCCATTAAAACTATAATAATGTGATGACCCAAAAGGTCATCCCGAGTAAATTTAGCTAAATCTATGTTCCGAGACCGTGAAAATCTCATTTTATCTCACCTCGATGTGCATGCGCAGCCCAAACGTGTAGCCGGGAAGTCGTTATGTGAAAAATGGATAAAATGAAGATTTTTATAATAATTATTTGAATAAAGTTGACTTTGGTCAACATTTTTGGTAAACGGATCTGGACCCGTGATTTGACGGTCTCGGAGGGTTCGTGGGAAAATATGGTACTCGGTCGTATGCCCAGAATCGAATTCCGAGGTCCCAAGTCCGAGAAATGAATTTTTAAAGAAAATTATTTTCTGAAAAATATAAAGGTTATTGAAAATAAGAATTGATGTGAAACCTGTGTTATCGAGCCCGTATTATGGTTCCGGAGCCTGGAACAGGTTCAATATGTTTATTTTGTGCTACCTGTGAAATTTGGTAAGAAACGGACTCAGTTGGAGGTGATTCGAACTAAAAAATGGAAAATTTGAAGTTAATGAAGTTTTGAGAATTTTTATAGATTTTGAGGTTTAATTCGATGTTTATGATGTTATTTCGGTGGTTTAATTACTCAAATAAGTCCGTAGGATACTTTTGAGGTTGTGCGTATATTTGGTTTTGAGCCCCGAGGGCTCGGGTGAGTTTCGGGTAGGCGTCGGAGTGCAAATGCCTTAGAAAATCTGGTGTGGGTGTTGTTTTCTGGTGCTCAGGTAAATGCCCTATGCGAACGCACTCAAGGGGGTGCGAACGCACAGTGTAAAGTGGGGCATGTAGGTCAGGGTCAATTTGTTCAGTGCGAATGCACCAAGCACGATGCGATCGCGGAGGGTCCTTGCGGGGGGGAGGGGGTTACTGTGCGAACGCGGGTGATAGGGTGCGAACGCACAGTGTTAGCGTGGGCCTGGGGGCAGGATAAAAATTACCCTGTGCGAACGTGGAGCTTGGACCGTGAACGCACTGCTTTATTTTGCCCAGTCATTTTTTTAATACCCAAAAACAAAACCATTACGGGATTTACCCCATTTTTCTCAAACTTCATCTTCCCCAACCCCCTTAGGCGATTTTGGAGCATCTCTCCCACCATAGCTTTATAGGTAAGTAATTCTAACTTCATTTTCTTCCATTTTCATCAACCATTAGTAGATTCTAGGCCTAAAAATATGGAATTAAATGGTAGAAATTGGGATTTTAGATAGAGTTAGGGCTTTTCGAATTTTTGGGAATTTGACCTCCTTTTGGGGTCATATTTCAAAACAAATTGTATATTCGGGCTCGTGGGGGAATGGGTGATCCGATTTTAGTTCAAACCTCATGTTTGGACCAAGCGGGTCCGGGGTCGAATTTTGGGAAGAATGTTGAGAAACCTATAATTAGGCTTTGGAATTGAATTGTTGAGTAATTATTGATATTATTAAGTCGATTATGTTTAGATACTATCGTTTCGGAGTCGAGTTCGAGAGGAAAAGCGGAGCTAGAGGCTTGATTTGCATTCTTGGAGCCGAGGTAAGTGTTTGGTCTAACCTTAGCTTGAGGGATTAGGTGTTGAGTCATATGTGCTACGTGTTATTATCATGTTCAATGTATAGGTGAGGTGACGAGTACCTATACCTTGTTTTCAAGCATGCCCGTGAGTCATATCTTATGGTATATATATTTCCTTCGATATCCACTGTGTTATGAAGTAGATTTCATTTTGGAGATTATTCAATTGTTGGAAATACTTGGTTGTGAACACTGTTGATTAGTTGTTCGGTTGAGGATTATTTGGTTATGTTGTACATTCAGTGAGATTGGTTATAGTTGTGTCCCTTGCCGGGACGGTGATATTTCTATTATTGTTCCGTTGCTGGGATGTTGTAAATTATGGTTTGTATTGTGGTTCTTCCTTGCCAAATTGTTGTTATGGTTATTGTTTGGGTGTGGAAGAGTTTAAAGCACGAATGGTGATGTCGTGCCATGATTTTATATTTAAAAGCACGAAGGTTAATGCCGTGCCGATATTGTAATTTTAAAAGCACGAAGGGTGATGTCGTGCCATGATATGAGAGATAACGCACGAAGGATAATGTCGTTCCATGATATTGTGAGGTAACAGCACGAAAGGTGATGTTGTGCACTTGTTTTGGTGAGAACGAGAGTAAAAGCACGAAGGGTGATGTCGTGCACTTGTTTTGGTGAGAACGAGAGTAAAGAACGAAGGGTGATGACGTGCACTTGTTTGTTCTCTGTTGTTATTTTGATGCTTAGATGGTTTCCTTGTTCTGTTATTCAATAAGTGTTATTCCCTTTGTACCCCAGCATGTTTTCCCCGTATTTGTACTTAACTGTTTACTTCATGCCGTTATTTCTGTTATATATTATTGAATTGCACAAGTGCTTATTATTTATCGTGTCCTAGCCTCGTCACTACTTCGTCGAGGTTAGGCTCGGCACTTACTCAGTACATGGGGTCAGTTGTACTGATGTTACACCTGCACTTCTTTATGTTGTGCAGATTACAGTACTGGACCCGGTGGACAGTGATCGAGGGAGTATCCTTCAGTCCACAGGCGACACTGAGGTAGTCCTGCAGGCGTCCGCAGGCCTTGGCGTTACCTCCTATTCCTTTCCATTTCTGTCTTTTCTTGTATTTCCAAGACAGTTGCACATGTTTATTTCAGACTTTGTTTTTAGTATTCTTAGACAGTCCGTGGATTTGTGGTGCCAGTTTTGGGGTGTTACTAAGGATTTTGTAGTATCAGATACTTGAAGATGTTATATCTCATAGCTTCCGCATTGTTATTTATACTTGTTATCATTTATCGCGTTTCTTTAAATGCCTAATAATAAGGAAACAAGCATGTTAACCAGAACGTTGGCTTGTCTAGCGGATTCAACGTTAGACGTCATCACGATCCTGACGGTGGGAATTCGGGTCGTGATAAATAAGCGCTGATATTGCAAGTGTACTGCAAAGTCCTTTGATTTCTCACAGTCACATGAAACAGGTGGCATCATTAAATCATACTCATCCCATAAATCCTTCAACCTTGAATAGTACACTGACACAGATGATGTGCCTTGAGTCAAGGTAAAAATGTATTTGTGAAGAGAATACAAATGTGATCCATTCACTTTATTGAATCTCTCCAGCAATTCCTTCCAAACCAAAAGTGCATTGGAACGAAATAAAATTCTACTTAGCAATTCCTTGCTCACATTTCCAGTAAGTCACGAAACTACTATTGCATTACACCTTACCCGTTGATGTCCTAAAGCTGGTCCAAAAGTTTCCCTAGTAATTGTACCATCAATGAAACCCGGCTTATTCCTTCCTAGAAATGCAAATATCATTCCTCGATCCCACAGAGTATAATTCTCCATGCCCATGAGCTTAATACAACATATAGCTAGGGACCCAGGGGCATCAGAAGGATGAAGATACAACAGATGATTATGATCAATCACCACCGGAGCTGAAACAGAGGTTCCTAAATCAGATACATCCTCAATTGCCATGATTATACACAACAAATTCAGTAAATTCGTAAATGTGGTGAAGAAAAAGAGTAGTGAAGAATCGTTAATAAAAAATTAGGGCTTGCTATAATTCAGATTAGGAATCAATTTTAAAAAAATGTCGATGAATCTCTCGACCGCCTTCAATCCGCGAAGAACAATCCTTAGATCCTACCTACGAGACCTTGCTCTGATACCATGAAGAAACACATTGAATTCCTAATTGACATTGAAACAGAGAAGAAGCAGAGACAGAGAAATTTGGGAAATTTTCAGTATAGAATCAATAGCAGTACAAAGATGTATTAGCTAGCTCCTATATATACAATATGTAACTACCTATAACTACCTGCCAGTTGTACCCAGCTGTGTATCTATCTTCAACGAACAGAATAATTAACTAACAACTAACTACACTAACTAATTTATCTAAAAATTGACTAAGCCTCATTGTACATCAAGACACTTGTCTAATTTCTTCACAGTTTGGTACAAGGGATAAGGAATAATTAATAACGAGATTAAATTTGAGATGAGTTTATCCATGTTTGGTTGGGATAAAGTGTTATCCCGATATTGTAGTGATTGTTCATCCTTATAGTAGGATGGTATAACTAATTCCAGATAACTAATTTCTAGATAATTAATCATGGAATAACTTATTTCTCAATCAGACAATATTCGTTTCTGTTAAAGATTGGTTTTCAACTTCTTACTTTTTGGAGAGAGAAAACGCATATGCTGAAGTTTAAGTCAGTAGCGAAGACAGAAATCCTAACAAGAAGATTTAAGCAAATGTAAGAATTAATGTCATTCCTGGCATTTAAACTTGTGATTGAATTTGTTTTTGTGCCACCATTATCATTACACCAAGAGTTTTCTATGTCAAACAAATTCAATAATAATTTATACGTATATAAAAGCAAATAATTACATATATCCTATTTCTGCAATATATTTACTCAAAAAAATATTCAATTGAACTCTATTGCACCATATGACTTTAATTAACTCCTATTGTTACTTCAAATATTACTGGCCTCGAACTTCACAGTTTAATCACTATCTGGAATACATTTGGCACCAAATAAAGACCGCGGTACTTATATTGGCACGTGGTATTAATTACCAAACCACATAATTAAAAAGAGGGGGGAAAGGCTGTGTAGAAAGTGTGAGTAAATTATAGTAAAGGGACTAAAAAGCGTTGTGATCAAATGTGGTGGTCGCCGCATATCCTTTGGAAGATACCCATTTTGTTCCTACAAGAACAAACCCATGAGAGAAGGGAAGCATATTCTTATTTCTGGTTTTTCCCCATCTTTTATATATAATTTATAAATACCTAAAACACTCCCATCCAAAACCCTAGAAAAGAAGAAAAATAGTGTCCACAATATGATCCCAAGATCTGTCATGGCAGCTCAGCTCAGTCAGCTACGATAGTGGTTGGTGGCTCCAGCCGCGGCCGCCTTTTTCACGGATAGTGTTAACAACAATAATAACATATCTGGTGTAATTCCACACATCATGAGATCCGAAGCGGTTAATGTGTACTCAGATCTTACGCTTACCTTGTGACGGTTCATATCAATGGAGGGAAATGAGATTATCAGTTGAATCTTGAAGAAAGATTATGATTACTATTTCATAATCTTTCACAGGGCAACTTCAATCCTTTGGCAATATTTCAAGTTTCTTTTCCCTTGCTTCTCTTCGTCATATGCAGCGTGAAGGAAGCAAAGATGGATTAGTTCCTTGTTTTGGTAATTAGTCAGTCTTTTTTAGTTAGTAAGTATCCTTAGACCTTAGGCTTTCTATTTTAATTTTTGTTATTATCAAATAATCAAAGATTATATAGCATTATATGTTTAATGTTATATAGTTTCATGCTTTCAAGCATATTGCATTTTAGTACGTAATTTGTAGTCAGGACTCGGGTACATGTACCAGCTAATTAATGTTATAAACATACTAGCATTCAAAATCAGTTGACTATGTACTTGCCTTTTCCCAATAATTTGTGATTTTATTTATTACAAATGGACTAGTCACTTTAATTTTTTTTTTTTTGAACTTTGGATATTACAATTCAGTTTGCTTTTGATTAGAAATACAGAAATATATTGCAGTACATTAAAAAGAAGGGGGAGATTAGTGGCAATAGCAATGCGGTTCGATGTACTAGTAATTATATCTATTTTTGGGTATATTCTTTATCGCGCGACAACAGAATTTTTTATGAAAATTTAAATTTAAAAGAACTGGGGAAATTCTTTTTTACCGTAATTTATGGTCCGCTTAAGACATGCAAGTCGAATGAAAAATAATTTTTTCAATAATAAATGGGTAAATAACACCCAAAAATATGTTTTTGGGTGGGGAACAACAACTGAAAACGACGGCTAGGGGAAGAGAAAGAGGTGTCGAACTGAATATGGCCACTCATTAGTGAACTGGCCAAGTAAAGCAACTAAGCAACTAGAGTCTTAATCACTCTTAATAAAACTCGATTCTTATATAATTAGTCTTAAAATACTCTTAAAATATTCAATATAACTAAGAAATCGATGTAACTGATCTCCAATCAATACTCCAAAATATATAGGTCTCAGATTACAATGTTTCCCCTTTGAGATAGAAAGAAAAAGGGAATTAAACAAATTGTTATGTAGAGGAAAGTTGTGTGTAGTTTTCAAGCTCTTGCCTCTATCTCTTATATATTACTTTATTTAATAAAAGTAAATGGAAAAAAAGGAGATTCAGTTCCTCTGCGTCTAGTGTCCTTGGTTGTATATATGTCTCGAGGAGATGAAAGAGAATCTACTTTATTTATTAGAATGTGAGAAATAATTATTTTCTATTTATTTGCATAATAAGTTAAAGAAATCAAGTTTGTGCAATATTTTGTTGTTGGAATTTAAAATAACATAATGTATGGTTCTTTTGTAGGTAGAGTGTGTTTCCCCTTATGCAATTAAACTTATAATGTGGTTTTAAAGACACGTGATTTCACTTAATACCAATTGATAAATATGAAGATTAGTACTAAAAATTAACAATAAAGTAAAGCAAACCAGTGTTTGAATGGAACTCAGCCCTCGAGTTGGAATACCCTCGAACTGATTGGTGCAAGAACAATTAAAAATATAACAAGTTGATGGACAAGAGTATAAACGAGAAAGAGAATTATATTGCTTTGGAATCTGTCAACAATGTGTCCAAAAAATGATTAGAACCCTCCCCCTTTATATTAATAGAGAAATTACACTTATAAAATAACTCTAATTACAGAAGAAAATCACATTAGCTAATTAACCGTTTCTGATTTGATCTGTTCCGAGATTTACTCCATGATCCTCGACCAGTCACAAATATCTCGTATTTCTGTTATTGTGTTATCTTCTATCTTACTCGATGTATGTCTCATTTTGCTTCGACCGCTACTAGCCTCGATCTCGACATGTACCTCGCTTCCGAACTCGGTACCTCGTCCTCGTGATTTATTCTGATCCTCTACGAGGTCGACCTACGATGCAACTTCCTGGTCTCAGTCAAATAGTAAAATCGGGTGGGCCCGGTTTTAACCGTATACAGACAGTCCCCTCGTTTTTTGGAGTGTAATGACAAGAAACGAATTGAGCCTTTGATTTTTTTTACCTCGACTTGTCATGATGCAATCCTCATGACATAAGCGGTGGAAGTGACCGAAATGTCCTGTCGGTACAGTTCCCCAAGTCACTAATGACTGTCAGCTTATGGTCGGCCACTAGTGCCTTTGAACCGTCGTCGTGAATCCCATAAATAGGCCATCTTCTCATTGATTCAAACTTTACTTTCACTTGCTTCTAATCTCCAAAGCTTTTACATCTCTTAAGTTCTTCCTTTCTGCAAAATCTTCAGGTTTTGTTGTTAATCTCCTCTCAAACACCAAGTTATATTATCTTCTTCCCTCTTCAAACTCACACCAAAATGTCAAAAATGTCAAAAATTGTTCCTCAAAAGGAGAGCGCTTCCTCGTCGCGGTGGCCGGCGACAAAACACCGGTGGAGCCGCGCCCTGAGGAGTGTGTTCCCGGGGGGTGTCCTTACTTCCGACTTTAAAATCGAGAAAAATTTATCGGTCCTTTGTCGATGTGACCCAATGTCAAGGTACATATGCTCGATAACTTAAAGCTTCCTTAAGCAGGTAAAGAAAGACTGCAACTGGAAGGCAAAGAGGTGGTGATCCCGACCCCCGAGAGTAGGGGTGTGCATTCGAATCGGTTTATCGATAAATCGAATTGATTATTTGTTGTCGATTTATCGATTTCGATTTCGATTCCGAAAATTTTCTTATCGAGTTATCGATTTCGATTTCGATTTTGTCCACTTCGGTATCGATTTATCGATAAATCGATAAGAAATAGTTTTTTTTTTTGCCGTTGTTTTCTTTACCCTAACTTATTATTTCCATTTTCCTCTACCCTTATTATTTTCTAATTTTCCCTACCCTATTATTTTCTTTCCTCTTCACAACTTTCACGCTGCTTCTGCCTCAAGATTTTCCCCTACTGCGCTACCCTCCTGCCCCTTTAGAGCTGAACTGCTGAAACCTTAAATTTTCTTCACTCAAAATTCCTCCTTTCTCGGTTTCTTCCACAGATCTGATAATTCTCTATCTCCAAATGGGTTCTCTCAGTAAGTTGATTGTAATTTGGTAGAAGTTCTTTTGGTCAGTTAGGTAAGGAGCTGAAGAATAATTAGTCTGCCTGAATTAAATCAATTAATCGTAGTATCATTTGGTATGATATAATAATGATTAGCCGTCTATCTCTATTAGCTATCCACTATTTATACATGTTTTACACATTGTATACATATATTAAGTAAGGGTACTAAACATGACAACATCGCTTAGAGCTAGCAAATTTTCTTATTGGTGGAATCCCGTAAATTTTCTTATTGGTGTAATCGATAACCGAATCGATAAGCCCCAAAAATCGATAAACCGAAATCGAAAAAATCGAAACCTTATTGAAACGATAACGATAAGCATATGTACAAATCGATAATCGATAAGTAATTATTGATAAGGGTCCAAATTGAATCGATAAATCGAATGCACACCCCTACCCGAGAGGTGGTGATTCTGCTTTGATTCTTCGTGAGCAAAGTCGAGGGGATCCCTTTCACCCTCGACCACCCCATCAGATTGTATAGTCCCTGTCTCTATCAAGGCGGGTTAATAAAACTCCAGCGTCGAGCTACCAAGGTGTTGTTCTCGAGCATAGATGAGGACGAGGATTGAGGTTGGATGGGCCGGTTCGTTCGAGTGAGGACTTTCGACCTAATTCCGGCAGAAAAAATGCCATTTCCTGAGAAATGGAATATGAATCGTAAGTATTATCCCATTGTTAGCTTCCATGTACTATTTTTTTCCTTTGTTTTTTCTCATTTATGTGTTTTTCCATGATGTTGCAGTTTCTTGGATGCCCGGTGCGATTCCTGACCTCAAGAACTGGGTTCGGAACCTGGCCTCGACCTTTACATACGCCGAGCGCTCATGGCGCGATTTAGCAAAGGGCCGATGGGAGGCCAAAAATCATGGTAAGCCCTTCTTCATGTATCTGATGATTTGATTAAGATATCCTTCTTATACTTATTCAATTTTCTCGTGTACAGGCCTGGGAAAAGATGCGGTCATGAGGCCCTCATCTGGTGAGGAGAAGACTTCGACCCCAGTTCCGAAACCAGCGAAGGATAAGAAGAGGAAAAGGACCTCATCCTACGAGGATCCAAAGCCTAAGAAAAATCCGATTCGTAAGCCGAAGAAAGACATTGTTGCCCTGCCTCCAGAGGTGATTCAACGACTAAGGGAGTAAGAAGAAGAAGATGAAGAGGACGGCTCCGAACTGGTGGCCCGAGTGAAGAGGACCATCGAGGCCCAAAGGCCACTGAGTCGGCGGGTGTTGAGGAGATTCCGCCTCGAGTCGAGGGGGTCTTGGGATAGGACTCAGGTAGAGTCCCCGAGTTGTTGGAGACCGAAGATGCCTCCAGCCAAAATGAACAAACGATGGGTATGTCTGAAGGGAGCGGCCCTGAAGCCCTTCGAACTAAAGAAAATGACCCAAGTGACTCATTTGGGGCAATAGTAATCGGAGACTTGCTTACTCCCCCTGCATTTTCCGAGGAGGCAATTCGGGAAGCCCAAGCTATGAGGACCCCGAGATAGAAGGAGTCCACCGTGGAGGGGAGGACCCCTTCCATGGTTACTTTACCAGGGTCGAAGACCCTACCAGCCTGAGTGAAGCATCGAGTCTCTTTGATGAGGCTCAACAAGCCCTGAATCGGGTAAGTTCCAATTCCATTTGTCGATATCACATTTACGTTCATTCCTCTATTTCCTGTCCAACTTCCTTTCTTTTTTCATATAGGCTTTGGCACTCCCTCAGGAGGCGTTTTCCAAGTCCTGAGCAGAGATGAGCCAATGCGAGGCCGATCTTCAAGGGCTTACAAAGGAGAGAAACACCCTCAAACTTCTCAGAGGGCAGAAAGAAGAGGAGATCAAGGACCTCCGAGCCGAGTTGACCATGACTCATAAAGAACAGATCGACCTGATCCAGCAAGTAATGACAATCTTAAAAGCTCATGGGCTCGATTCGGGAACGGTGGCTAACACTTCAATCTCACAGGTTCAAGAGAAGGTCGATAGGATCGAGCAGTTCCGTGAGGAGGTCAACATGATGAAGGTGGAGAACTTTGGGTGGAAGGAAATTATGGACCGCCTCGCCTCGGAGAAAGAGGTTGCTCAAGCCCAACTGTCATCAGCCAAAAATCAGCTTCGGAGCGTGAAGGAGAAAATCTTGGCACAAGCCAAGAAAATAGAGGAGCTCAAGGCTCAGTTGGCCGCCAAACTTGCAAGGGTTGAGGCAGATAAAGGTAAGACAGATGCGGAGGCGATCGTGGCCATCTACCGATATGATGTTGAAGCTGCTCAAGCCCAAGAAAAAAAGTCTGCCAAGGCCGCCCAATCTCGAGCTATTGGATTTCCGAGCTTTCTAAATACCAATCTCGGAGAGAGACTCTCGAGGAAATTCATGCACGAGGTTTCGACCTTACTGATGAGATAAAGAAGGCCAAAGAGCACGGAGACGACGCTAGAGCACTACCATTGAATTAAGAAATATCAAAAAATACATGCCTTCCTCTGATGAAAATGATGATCACGGCAGCAAGAGCGGGTCCGAGAATGGGGAGGACCTTGATGGAGAAGGAACTGCCCTCGAGGATAGTTAGGAACCTTAGTATTTTTTTTCTTTTTTTTTGAAATTTTGTGCAGGACCTTTATCGGTCATTTGTAAATATCTTCATATGTATAAAGTGTTTCTTTTCTCTCTGTCTTGTCTTTATTTCAACTTCTGCCTTGTGAAAATTTTGATTCACTCATGCCTTGTGAAAATTTTGTTCATAAGTTCGAAGCTAGGCCATTTGATCGAAGTCGGACTAGTGTAGTTTCTATAATCGAGTGAGTACTTGCTCGAACTCGAAGTAAGGTGACCTTTATGTTTTAGTTGAGTGATGATGATTTCTCGAACTCAAAAAATAAAAAGGCCCTTAGGCTCTTGAATTGGGCCTATATGACCTCAAAGAATGTTTTTTTTTCCTTTTCGGCTTAAAAAGTTAATAGTATAAACTTTTGTCATGCCTTAGCACGAGATAAATCTATACCCATTAGGTTTTTTGAGGGTTGGTGTCACACCTCCTTTTTATACGCCCCGAAAGGGGGTACGGGAGTTTTTCCACTTAAAGTG
>ML400892.1:0-19724 GCA_005239525.1 Nicotiana knightiana
ACTGCCGATGATGAAAGAAGCACGTAGAACTAACAACCATTAGTCCGATCAGTCAGACATGAAGGTCTCCCTTCCCAAAGAGGAATTATAACAGATTCCTAAGCGGACTCCCGATATTTTTCCTTCCAACTATGCTGTAGAAAATTCTGAAAATATTCATTCTAGGTCCAATGACCTCTTCTCAAAGTGCATTGCCATATCGGACGATACCATGCCACCCGAAATAGAAGGTATATAACCAACACGTCTCAATCCCGCAAAACCCAATTACTTACCTTACTCAAATCTAGCTATAAAGCCCAATTAGGACCGCACCATATGTGCATATAACCAATAATCACCACTCCTCGCAACACCGAAGGGTAACTCATATATCACTCTAGAACATGAATAAACTCAATCACAATCGAATGGTACTTTCCTCAATAATAGAAATTCGGAGCCAACAATTTTTGACCCGGTGCAGAACACACCCATATTAGCCTACCAGTAACCCTAAATTAACTCTGATAACCCACAACAGATAGATAACTTACCGAAAAGTTTACAATGATGGAATCATGGTACATACTAACATCCTACTAGCTCAACTCGCATCTTCGCAGTTCTCTACCACAAAGTAACCTGTTTATGAGAACTCTCAGTCTCGAAGTCCATTAAGCGTACGAATTACCATATCTGATCTCAACTCCACCGCTCGAATACATAACACATCCCATATACTCACTCATTCCACGAGGGATACCCCTATAATTCTTCCGTTTACCAAGCAACCTTGAATATCAACAGTCGATCCAAACAATAGGGCGCTGCGATACCAATGAAGTACCCTTAAATCAAACACATTGTTCTTTCTGAAATGTATACCCTCATCAAGTCGCACTAATTAGTGATATCATCTATCTAGTCATCTGAAACTGCCCATGCTGCCTAAGAATTTATGACCTTCCTTCCAGATCCGAACCGTGACCTCACATATGCAAATCTCAACTCTACCCAACATACGCATACGCCATGTCAACTTAGGAAAAATACGGTAACTCCATGGTCCCTTCTGATCCACAAGCAACTACGTACCCAACTAGCCAAGAACTTCCATTTGATCCCATTTAGAAGCAAATTCAATACACGTCACCCGCACCTCACGCCAAAAGAAAATATGCACCCTTAACCGTGGTAGAAACCATCAGGAATTATCCGAATCCCATTTGCGCAACACCAAACCATCAGGACTGAATTTTTCTAACTTAACCAAGCTACGCAAGCCACTAAAAATCAAAGAGCATTGCTAAGAAACACCCAAAAAACTCGTCATGTCATGAACACCCAAAGAACTAATCGTATCCTTTACCATGCCGATCTGACCTACTACCAAGTTGCCCTATTTACCCAAGTTCCTTCTGACTTACCTTCAAATTGATACTTCTCCCTGCCGTAATACCACAATTTTCAACCCAGACTCACCACACGTGACCCAAGCACAAAACCATACCGTCTAAGGCTCATGAGCCGCCGAATACTCTCTCAAATATCCCCAAAAGTACCACATTCAAATACTTACCCTGAAGAGACTTCCTGCGAATCTAAAGCCATTACCTTCACCTTCCTGATACTGATATGTAGAATCCGTGATGATGTAGAAATACCACAAGTCTTGACACCTTCCAACGTAAATCTCGATCACACTGACCCATTTAGGCAGAATCGACCTGACCCGTTTGCACATTAACATACTAGGAAGTAATCCACTCATTTGAAGCCATAAGCAAATTCATACACTGTCCACACTACACCTTTTACAATTTCCACTAAATCATTCAATAGAACCCAATTACCCAATAGAGTACATTACAACTTATATCGAATAAATTTCCATTACTCGTGACATTCCCAGACCCCACGCCTGCAGGTCATAACTGATCCACCAATATACCTCGAACTGAAACCAATACCACACATAATCGTGCAATCAACTTATCATTAACAGACTCCTCCACTTGGCTCAAAGACAATGATCGAGGCAATCAATAATTCACAATGCCCATAATAACACTATCCGTCTAACAGCTCAAGTCATCTGCAGAATCTCGCATTTACCATTATAACAGTCATCCCAACCTCCACAAGCGATCTAAACTCAAATTACAACATATATCATTTACTGGTAGAAGAGAACTTACTAAAGAACATCATAAGGATCACACACCCCAGGACAACCCGCAGGAGATACCCCTGTCCGCTTAGCCTCAACTGATATCTCTCCGTACACTTCTGAAGACCATAACTATCACGCAATCACTACACCTTCCTGCATCTAAACACAAACAACTCCTACCCTCGAGGCATCACAATAAACGGTAAAAACCTGAAGCTGATGGAAGGACTAACACTGCAGCGGTGGTCACAGAAATCACGAGCTTCTGGAAGCTCTACCCACACATGTCTGACCACATGGATACCCTCACTGGACACCACGAGTCCAAAAAATGCTACTGAACCGAGCCAAAATTCACACTCGGGAAATTTTACATAGTGCTTTTCCTCCCTGAATCCTTATAATGCCATCCTCAAATACTGAGTATGCTACTCCTAGCAACGTGAATATGTGAGGACGCCATCAATGAATGAGATAAAAAGGAGTGCTAATACGGATGGAATACACTGTTAATCAAATACATGAACGCTACTGGGGAAATGATCAGCTCAAAAGACATCACCAGGAACTCATAACCCAACAGAAAGATCCGCTTCACTCGACAACTACACAACATGAGAGGTCTTTGATGAGTGGCTAGAATTCATGATTTTAAGCATTATATCCCTCGCATTTTATATGCTTTAATGATAAAATACACGTCGTATGTGCCTAATAGGGTTTATTTTATGTGTAGGTGAATTGGAAATGGAAACGGGGCTAAACGGATGCAAATACGTCGAAGAATACGCGAGAGGGGACACCCGGGGGATAGCCAGGCGCCAAGCCAAACAGCCTGGGGCAGCCTGGCGTTACCCAGGCGTTAGACCCATAACGCCTGGGGGGACCAGGCGTTACCCAGGCCTTAGGGCTGTAACGCCTGGCCCAGCCTGGCTTTACCCAGGCGTTTGGGCTGAAACGCCTGGGTCCCGGAACGGCCAAAAATTGAGTTTTGACGGGTTTTAAGTGTTTCCAAGTTAGAATAGAAGTCTTTGAGACGTTTAGGGTTCATTCTACACATATAAATAGACCCAAAAACATCACATTAAGGAGTCTGAAGCTTATGCTTATGCGGAGACGGAGGCAAACTTTGGACAGAGATTCTACTTAGTTTTTCTTCTCTTCTCTTCTTTTAGTTTTATAGTTTATTAGTTCTAGAGTATTGGGTGTTACATGAACGTTGTAGTTGAAGCTTGAATTATTCTTATTGTTTATCTTAATTGGTTTGTTTATTCAATCTTGTGCTTAATTATTCAATTGCTTGATCATCAATTGACTACTATCTACGAATCTAGGGTTGAACTCGGGAGAGGGAATTCTAGATTGCATATAAGATTGGGTAGAGCAAGATCTTAACCCTTCAGGGGAGCGGATTTGCGGTTAGGATAGGAATATACCTAATCGCCTTGCTTGGTTATTATACGGGAATTATTAATGCGTTCTTGTTAATCCTGATTCCATAGGAATATAGGCATTAGGTTAGCTTGAATAGGCGAGTTGTACTTCGGGAGAAGGCTACGAGCAATATTAACCTCGTCAATCAATAAACCTGATTAGAAGATTTAGGTCGAAAACTCAACGTGATTGTTTAACAACCCATAACTCTAGAATATCAATTTACCTTGAATTCATCTTTAAGTTAGTTGTCTCTTTAATCTTTTGATTTACTATTTTAGATTAATTCTAGTAAATGTTTGTTTGAGTCAGTTTAGTTGATAGTTAAATCACAAGTCCCTGTGGGTACGATATCTGGACTTCAAATCCTATATTACTTGTCGACCACGTACACTTGCGTGTGCATTGGGAAATCAACCAACAGTCTTCCAATACACTCACAACTCGGAGCCATATACCAAACCGAGACAAAAATCAAACACTCAATAAATCTTGCCACATTTCCAGTCAACCCTTTCATCACAAATCATAGTCTGAACACATTTAACCATCAAATCACACTCACCACGTAGCCATCAAGTCACAAAGTCCCCAAATACATGGCTCACATAATCGAAATCTCAGAACTCAAACCACAGAATGAATATGGCCTCAAGTCCTCCAGACTGGCCCATTACCAACATGCCAAAATCACATCTCTTCCATGGAAAGAATTCAAGAGTTACGCTCTTGGCTGAATTAAATGGGTTCGCACGACAAGAATTCAAGAATGTGAGATTTTTCCTAAGGGTTACGCAGCCTCTCCAAGATAAGTACAGACGTCTCCGTACCGATCCGCAAGACTCTACTAAACCTGCTCATGACCGGTGAGTCCTATGTAACCTAGCACCTGATACCAACTGTCACGACCCTAAATCTAAGCCAGTCGTGATGGTGCCTATCGTGGAACTAGTCCAGCCAAAACTACACCCGAATCATAATAAGCTTCCATTTACATCTTTACTATACTGATTACCCATAAAGGTTTCCTTTAAACATTTATAAAACAGTTAAAGCTATACTGACTATTAAATACAACCCTCGAGAACCCGGAATCAATTGTCATGAGCATCTACATAAGATATACAACTCATAGGAAATAAATTCTATAATAGTAAGCAGAAGAGAGAGCGGGACTACGGACGCATGCATCTACCTCGTGAACCTCTGAGAATCTCTAGAACAGATAGACAGCTCACCCTGCCCTAACACCTGGATCTGCACACAAGGTGCAGGGAGTGATGTGAGTACACCATCTCGGTAGTAAGAGAAATAAATCAGGTCTGAGCAGCAAGAAACACATAAAATCAATTCATCAATTCACAATAAGCACAACCTTTCTTTCCAACAATGTATACGTTAAATCATCACGCTTTAAAAGCCAATTTCAGTAAAAAAAATCATTTGGAAATATACTTTCCAACAGTTTCAACATAACTTTCAAGAAGTTTAGTGTAAAAATGCTGAAAATCATAAAGAGCCCCCTCGGGAAAAACATATTTCATACGTTCAGAGTAAAAGTGGTAAAATCATAAGTAGCCCCTCGGGCAAAAGAAATGTATCATCATCAGCCCCTCGGTCATGCCTCACAGTCACTCATAATCATCCCCTTGGGCATACCTCACCATCACTCATAATCAGCCCCTCGGGCATTCCTCACAGTCACACATGCCTCCCAATCAGTCGTCACTCGGCACTTGGCACTCGGCACTCGGTGCCCTCACTGGCGGTGTGTGCAGACCCCGGAGGGGCTCCTTCAGCCCAAGCGCTAATATCAAGCCACCTCGTGGCGTATCATATCCTCACAATCAGGCCCTCGGTCTCACTCAGCAGAATCTCTCAAAAACCCTCAGGCGAATCAGTGAAATGGGGTACTCGACCCAAAACATCATTTTTTAAATCTCAAAGTAGTGTAAATCAGGCTGAGTTTCGAAAACAGTAAGCACAATGTGACTGAGTGAAATCACCAATAAACAGTGAGGAAATAGCAGCAAAAACCCCCCAAAGGGTCTAAACAAGTCGGCACGAGGCCCCAAACATGGCTTATAGCCCAAATATTTCAATAATATTTAGAACACAATTTAACATATAGTTTAGAGTAAAATACGCAACTCAATAGTTGCCGCGGAGAGGACCAAGTCTTGTCCAAAAATCAGTTCGCGCCACATACACGTCATCCGGCATGTGCGCCATTCGAAAAACAGTGAGAAATATGAGGTCCGGGCTTTCATACCCTCAGGACAAGATTTATAACCATTACTTACCTCTACCGAGCCACAATATAGTCAGGTATGCTCTTGCCCCTCGAATTGGCTCCTGATTGCTCCGAATCTAACCAAAACCAGTTTAACATCATTAATAAATACCAAAGGAACTCAACCCAATCGAAAACTATCAATTTATACAAAAATCTAGAAATTCGGCCAAACCCAAGCCCCGGGCCCATGCCTCGGAATCTGATAAAATTTACATCACAAGAACTCTTATCCTCCCACGAGTCTGTACATACCAAGAACATCAAAATCGAACCACAATAAAAGAAATTCCTAAATCTTTCCTCCCATTTCAAAACTTTTTCTTACTTTAATCCTTCAAATTACAAGCCTAATCCGAACAAAATAAAATAGAAACGACTTTAATAACCGGGGAACTTACCTCAACTAAAGACCCACGAATTCTCTCTTCAAATTGCCTTCAAATAAGCTCCAACCACATGCAACAATGGTTAAAGACTAAATTTCACTGAGGCCTTCCTTTATACTACCTGCCTAGCAATTCCGCACCTGCGGACCCGCACCTTCGGTCCCAGGTGCGCACCTGTGAAAACCCACTAATGGACCAAATTCTCGCACCTGCGGCTTCGCAGGTGCGGCCATCCCTTCGCACTTGCGGACTCCTCCTGCCTAGACTCCCTTCGCACCTGAGCATGGCCTTTCACACCTGCGGCATTGCACCTGCAGCTATCCATCCGTAGGTGCGGCCAACACCAGAAACTTACACCAGCAGCCATTTGTTGCAAATTTTCCAAGTTCAAAACTCCGCCAACCATCCGAAATTAATCCTGAGCCCCTCGGGGCCCCAATCAAACATACCAACACACCCCATAGCATTATTCAAACTTAGTCGAGCCTTCGAAACACCAAAAACAACACGAAAACACCAAAATTACATCAAAGTCAACCCTATGAACTTCAAAACATCTAAATCTCGCAAATGATGCCGAAACCAACCAAAACACCTCCGATTGACCTGAATTTTTCACACATATCCGAAATGACATTACGGACCTATTCCAACTTCCGAAATTCCATTCCGACCCCGATTTCCACTGCCGACCGTAAATCGCCAAAAATTAAGTTTCGCCAATTCAAGCCTAATTCTACACCGGACATCAAAACTCCATTTCGAACACACTTAGAAGTCCCAAATAACCTAACGAAACCATCCGAGCCATAAAATCCGCATTCCGAGGTCGTTCACCAATAAGTCAACTCTCAGTTGACTTTGTCAACTATTAGGCTACCCTGCGAGACTAAATGCCTCAATTCTCACCATGACCACTCTGAACCCGACCCAGCCGACCCAACACACATAAATGAAGTTGAACCACATAAAATGAAGAAGAAACGGGGGAAGAGCTAAACTCTTGGAACGACTGGCCGGGTCGTTATATCCTCCCCCACTTAAACATATGTTCGTCCTCGAACATGCCAAGAGTTGTTCTCCAACACCATCAAACTGTTACGTGGCTTACCATGCACATACCCGGGGGTGATCCCACGTCACCCTATCCCATATTGGTCCAATAGCACAATACCGTTGAAATCTCGAAATCCAATCCTGACCCATAAACCTTTGAACCAAATTCCAACTTCTGAAATAATATACAAGATCAAAATTCCATAACTATAAACTGAACAAGACTGAACATGATGAATCAAGCCATATACGCACCCCGGATGAAATCACATAATACACCGCGTGACTCAACACTCTTAGCGATAACTCTTAACCACAATAACTGCTCAGAACAACCTCATACCGGTACATAACCTCTTATCAAGAAATGCCTCGCTCTAACACTTCCATATACTGCCGATGATGAAAGAAGCACGTAAAACTAACAACCATTTGTCCGATCAGTCAGACATGAAACTCCCCCTTCCCAAACAGGAATTATAGTAGATTCCTAAGCCGACTCCCGATATTTATCCTTCCAACTATGCTGTAGAAAATTCTGAAAATATTCATTCTATGTCCGATGACCTCTTCTCATCCATCACGACCACCCTGAAGACATGACACATCGATACAATTCGAAGCCAAAACCTGTGCAACTTGTGCACTTAACAGCAACTTCCTAATGTAATCAAATTATATAAAAGATCCACACGAGAGGACTATCCCACCATTAACAATTACCATCACCTTATCAAGCTAACAGCCTGACACATACCGTAAAAATCAAAACACACGAATCCAATACCAAGGTCATACCCCTACATAACTCCGCTACACCGCGCGATCTCATCCAAACGCTGGTCCACTTGAAATACTTCAAGACACCTTTCCCAAAATCAATAACCATTCGAAATTCGCCATCAAGTACTCAAAGTGCATTGCCATAACAACGGAGGAAATCGGATGATACCATGCCACCCGAAACAGAAGGTATATAACCAACATGTCTCAATCCCGCAAAACCCAATTACTTACCTTACTCAAATCTAGCTATAAAGACCAATTAGGACCGCACCATATGTGCATATAACCAATAATCACCACTCCTCGCAACACCAAAGGGTAACTCATATATCACTCTAGAACATGAATAAACTCAATCACAATCGAATCGTACATTCCTCAATAATAGAAATTCGGAGCCAACAATTTTCGACCCGGTGCAGAACACACACCCATATTAGCCTACCAGTAACCCTAAATTAACTCTGATCACCCACAACAGATAAATAACTTACCGAAAAGTTTACAATGATGGAATCATGGTACATACTAACATCCAACTAGCTCAACTCGCGTCTTCGCAGTTCTCTACCACAAAGTAACCTGTTTATGAGAACTCTCAGTCTCGAAGTCCATTAAGCGTACGGATTACCATATCTGATCTCAACTCCACCGCTCGAATACATAACATATCCCATATACTCACTCATTCCACGAGGGATACCCCTATAATTCTTCCATTTACCAAGCAACCTTGAATATCAACAGTCGATCCAAACAATAGGGCGCTGCGATACCAATGAAGTACCCTTAACTCAAACACATTGCTCTTTCTGAAATGTATACCCTCATCAAGTCGCACCAATTAGTGATATCATATACCTAGTCATTTGAAACTGCCCATGTTGCCTAAGAATTTATGACCTTCCTTCCAGATCCGAACCGTGACCTCACATATGCAAATCTCAACTCTACCCAACATACCGCATACGCCATGCCAACCTAGGAAAAATACGGAAACTCCATGGTCCCTTCTGAGCCACAAGCAACTACGTACCCAACTAGCTAAGAACATCCATTTGATCCCATTTAGAAGCAAATTCAATACACGTCACCGCACCTCACGCCAAAAGAAAATATGCACCCTTAACCGCGGTAGAGACCATCAGCAATTATCCGAATCCCATTTGCGCAACACCAAACCATCAAGACTGAATTCTTCTAACTTGACCAAGCTACGCAGGCCACCAAAAATCAAAGAGAATTGCTAAGAAACACCCAAAAAACTCGTCACCTCATGAACACCCAAAGAACTAATCGTATCCCTTACCATGTCGATCTGACCTACTACCAAGTTGCCCTATTTACCCAAGTTCCTTCTGACTTACCTTCAAATTGATACTTCTCCCTATCGTAATACCACAATTTTCAACCCAGACTCACCACACTTGACCCAAGAACAAAACCATACCGTCTAAGGCTCATAAGCCGCCGAATACTCTCTCAAATATCCCCAAAAGTATCACATTCAAATACTTACCCTGAAGAGAGTTCCTTCGAATCTAAAGCCATACTTTCACCTTCCTGATACTGATATGTAGAATTCGTGATGATGTAGAAATATCACAAGTCTTGACACCCTCCAACGTAAATCTCGATCACACTGACCCATTTAGGCAGAATCGACCTGACCCGTTTGCACATTAACATACGAGGAGTAATCCACTCACTTGAAGCCACAAGCAAATTCATACACTGTACACACTACACCTTTTATAATTTTCATTAAATCATTCAATAGAACCCAATTACCCAACAGAGTACATTACAACCTATATCGACGAAATTTCAATTACTCGTGACATTTCCAGACCCCACGCCTGCAGGTCATAACTGATCCACCAATATACCTCGAACTGAAACCAATACCACACATAATTGTGCAATCAACTTATCATTAACAGACTCCCCCACTTGGCTCAAAGCCAACGATCGAGGCAATCAATAATTCACAATGCCCATAATAACACTATCCGTCTAACAACTCAAGTCATCTGCAGAATCTCGCATTCACCATTGTAACAGTCATGCCAACTTCCACAAGCGATCTAAACTCAAATTACAACATATATCATTTACTGGTAGAAGAGAACTTACTAAAGAACATCATAAGGATCACACACCCCAGGACAACCCGCAAGAGATACCCTTGCCCGCTTAGCCAAAAATGATATTTCTCCGTACACTTTTGAAGACCATAACTATCACGCAATCACTACACCTTCCTTCATCTAAACACAAGAAATGCCTACCCTCGAGGCATCACAATACGCGGTAAAAACCTAAAGTTGATGGCAGAACTAACACTAGAGCGGTGGTCACAGAAACCTCGAGCTTCTGGAAGCTCTACCCACACATGTCTAACCACATGGATACCCTCACTGGACACCACGTGTCCCAATAATGCTACTGAACTGAGCCAAAATTCACACTCGGGAACTATATCATAGTGCCTTACCTCCCTGCATCCTTATAATGTCATACTCAAATATTGAGTATGCTACTCCTGGCTACACGAATATGCCAGGACGCCATCAATGAATAAGATAACAAGGATTGCTAATACGGCTGGAATACACTGTTAATCAAATACATGAATGCTACTAGGCAATGATCAGCTCAAAAGACATCACCAGGAAATCATAACCCAACAGAAATATTCGCTTAACTCCACAACTACACAACATGAGAGGTATTCCAATACACTCACAACTCGAAGCCATAGACCAAGCCGAGACAGAAATCAAACACTCAATAAATCTTGCCACATTTCCAGCCAACCCTTTCGTCACAAATCATAGTCTGAACACATCTAACCATCAAATCACACTCAGCACGTAGCCATATAGTCAAAAAGTCCCGTTAATAAGGAAATCAATGGTCATATAAGTCCCAAAATACATGGCTCACACAATCGAAATCTCAGCACTCAAACCACAAAATGAATTTGGCCTCAAGTCCTCCAGACTGGCCCATTACCAACATGCCAAATCACATCTCATCCATGGAAGGAATTCAAGAGTCACGCTCATGGTTGAATTAAATGGGTTCGCACGACATGAATTCAAGAATGTGAGATTTTTCCAAAGGGTTTCGCAGCCCCTCGAAGATAAGTACAGACGTCTCCGTACCGATCCGCAAGACTTTACTAAACTTGCTCATGACCGGTGAGTCCTATGTAACCTAGCGCTTTGATAGCAACTGTCACGACCCCAAATCTAAGGCAGTCGTGATGGCGCCTATCGTGGAACTAGGCCAGCCAAAACTACACCCGAATCGTAATAAGCTTTCATTTACATCTTTACTATACTGATTACCCATAAAGGTTTCCTTTAAACATTTATAAAATAGTTAAAGCTATACTGAATATTAGATACAACCCCCGAGAACCCGGAGTCTACATAAAATATACAACTCAAAGGAAATAAATTATATAACAGTAAGCAGGAGAGAGAGCAGGACTGCAGACGCATGCAGCTACCTCGCGAACCTCCGAGAATCTATGGAATAGATGGATATCTCACTCTGCCCTAACACCTGGATCTGCACACAAGGTGCAGGGAGTAATGTGAGTACACCAACTCAGTAGTAATGAAAATAAATCAGGTCTGAGCAGCAAGAAACACATAAAATCATCTCATTAATTCAAAATAAGCACAACCTTTCTTTCCAACAATGTATACGTTAAATAATCACGCTTTAAAATCCAATTTTAGTAAAAAAAAATCATTTGGAAATGTACTTGCCAATAGTTTCAACATAACTTTCAAGAAGTTTAGTGTAAAAATGCTGAAAATCATAAAGAGGCCCCTCGGGCAAAACATATTTCATAAGTTCAGAGTGAAAGTGGTAAAATCATAAGTAGCCCCTCGAGCAAAAACATGTATCATAATCATCCCCTCGGGCATGCCTCACAGTCACTCATAATCAGCCCCTCGGGCATACCTCACCATCTTTCATAATCAGCTCCTCGGGCATACCTCACAGTCACACATGCCTCCATATCACTCGTCACTCGGCACTCGGCACTCGGCACTCGACACTCGGCACTTGGTGCCCTCACTAGGGGTGTGTGCAGACTCCGGAGTATCATATCCTCATAATCAGGCTAATATCAAGCCACCTCGTGGCATATCATATCCTCACAATCAGGCCCTCGGCCTCACTCAGCAGAACCTCTCAAAAGCCCCTCAAGCGAATCAATAAAATGGGGTACTCGATCCAAAACATCATTTTTTAAATCTCAAAGTAGTGTAAATCAGGTTGAGTTTCGAAAACAGTAAGCACAATGTGACTGAGTGAAATCATCAATAAACAGTGAGGAAATAACAGTAAAAAGCCCCCAGGGGGTCTAAACAAGTCGGCACGAGGCCCCAAACATGGCTTATAGCCCAAATATTTCAATAATATTTAGAACACAATTTAACATATAGTTTAGAGTAAAATATGCAACTCAATAATTGCCGTGGAGAGGACCAAGTCCAGTCCAAAAATCAGTGCGCGCCACATACTCATCATCCGGCATATGCGCCGTTCTAAAATCAGTGAGAAATATAAGGTCCGGGGTTTCATACTCTCATGACAAGATTTATAACCATTACTTACCTCTACGGAGCCACAATACTAGTCCGATATGCTCTTGCCCCTCGAATTGGCTCCCGATTGCTCCAAATCTAACCAAAACCAGTTTAACATCATTAATAAATACCAAAGGAACTCAACCCAATCGAAAACTATCAATTTATACAAAAATCTCGAAATTCGGCCAAACCCGAGCCTCGGGCCCACGCCTCGGAATCCGATAAAATTTACAGCACAAGAACTCTTATCCTCCCACGAGTCCGTACATACCAAAAACATCAAAATCGGACCACAATTGCCCACTAAAATTGCCAAAACAAATTCCCAAATCTTTCCTCCCATTTCCAAACTTTTCTTACTTTAATCCTTCAAATTACAAGCCTAATCCGAACAAAATAACATAGAAACGAATTTAATAACCCAAGAACTTACCTCCACTGAAGACCCACAAATTCTCTCTGTAAATTGCTTTCAAATGAGCTCCAACCGCATGCAACAATGGTTAATGACTAAAATTTCACGGAGGCCTTCTTTTATACTGCCTGCCCAGCAATTCCGCACCTGCGGTGCAGACCTTTCATCGCACCTGCGGACCCGCACCTGTGGTCCCAGGTGAGCACCTGTGAAAACCCACTAACAGACCAAATTCTCGCACCTGCGACCCCTTCTCCGCACCTGTGGCTTCGCATGTGCGGCCATCCCTTCGCACCTACGGACTCCTCCTACCTAGACTCCCTTCGCACCTGCGGCTTCGCACCTGCGGCATCGCACCTGCGGCTATCCATCCGCAGGTGCGGCCAACACCAGAAACTTACACCAGCAACTATTTGCTGCAAATTTTCCAAGTTCAAAACTCTGCCAACCATCCGAAATCAATCCCGATCCCCTCGGGGCCCCAACCAAACATACCAACACACCCCATAGCATTATTCAAACTTAGTCGAGCCTTCAAAACACCAAAAACAACACGGAAACACAAAAATTACATCAAATTCAACCCTATGTGCTTCAAATCTTCTAAAATCTCGCCAATGATGACGAAACCAATCAAAACACCTCTGATTGACCTGAAATTTTGCAAACATATCCGTAATGACATTACAGACCTGTTCCAACTTCCAAAATTTTATTCCGACCCCGATAGCCTATTTTCCACTGCCGACCAGAAATCGCCAAAAACTAACTTTCGCCAATTCAAGCCTAATTCTACACCGGACATCAAAACTCCATTCCGAACACATTCCTAAGTCCCAAATAACCTAACGAAACCATCCGAGCCATAAAATCTGCATTCCGAGGTCGTTCACCAATAAGTCAACTCTCAGTTGACTTTCTCAACTATTAAGCTACCTTGAGAGACTAAATGCCTCAATTCTCACCATGACCACTCTGAACCCGAACCAACCGACCCAACACACATAAGTGAAGCTGAACCACATAAAATGAAGCAGAAACGGGGGAAACGGAGCTAAACTCTCGAAACGACCGGCCAGGTCGTTGCACTACAGTATCTAGAGAATAAAACTGAAAATACAGATAGAATAAGGAAGGGGAATCAAGGCCTGCGAACACCATGCAACTACCTCGATAGTCCCCGAACTCTGATGCCTCAATCAGCACTCGCCGCCGTGACCAGAAACGCCTGGATTTGCACACAAGGTGCAGGGAATAACATGAGTACATCCAACTCAATAAGTAACAAGTCCAAACTTTGGACTGAAAGGTATTGACGAACTCAACGGGTACATAAAAAATAGAAATAACTATGCAGAAATGTAGGCATGCTTTCAAATTAAATAGGCAACTCAAAACAGTAAAGTAAAGAAAATTCGAACAGTGTAAAGAATATAATCCCGCTATCTCTACATGTCAATTCACAAGATGTATGTGATGCACCATGCTGTCAACCTCATGTCCTCACTCTTGAATGCTCAACCCCTCGGTACTGTATATGGCCCATACGGCCAGGGAAGATCCATCCCGGAACATATACATCACTAGCTATAAGTCATCCAGTACCGAGGAAGGCCAATCCAGCCCTATGGAGAAGATCCATCTCCAGGTTTCAAGTATTTCGGACAAGATCCATGTCTAGAGAAGATCCATCCCTCAATAATGTCAACCGCGCTCACTAGGGGTGTGTTACAGACTCCGAAGGGACTCCTATAGCCCAAGCACTATCATAACATCAATATAACCGCTTCGACGTGTAGCCCGATCCCATAACTGTCACTCATAATCAGGCTCTCAGCCTCACTCAGTCATCACTCTCTCCAGTCTCACTCACGTGCTCAAAATATCATAAAAACTAGTCTGAAATGGTAATATGATGAGTCAATAATTAACAACTGAGATTGAGATATGATATGAAATGGATGTATATGACCATGTGCGAAATATATAAAAAAGCAGTAAAGTGACAGTAAGAAATGACCTCTATGGGTCTCAACAGTACCAACATAAAGCCTAAAGTTGATATCTAGCACGATTGACAGCTCAATTACTTCCTCACATGATGAAAATACGGATATCAACAAGATATTATCACTACACAGTGCTATGGAACCAACCAGGCCACAATTCTCATGGTGCACACCTGCATTCCCGTCACTTGGCATGTGCTCACCTCAATACCAATTATATAATACATATTTTGGGTTTTGAACCCTCAAAACCAAGTTTGAAACCGTTACTTACCTCAATCCGGGCAAAACTCTACTCTGAAATGCGTTTGCCTCTCAAATCGGTCTCCAAACGTCCCGAATCTAGCCACAAGCAGTACAATACAATTAATATAGGCTAAAGGGATCAATTCCACAAGAAAACTACTAAATTATAGCCAAAAATCCAAATTCAGCTCAAACCCGACCCCCAGACTCACGTCTCAAAATCTGACAAAAGTCACAAAACCCGAAAGCCCATTCACTCATGAGTCTAACCATACTAAATTTACTCAAATTCTAACTCAAGAACTCTTTCTCTTCCCCCCCCCCCTCAATTTTCTACCCCAAATCACAAATTAGATGATGGAATTAAAGGCATAATCATGGAATTTAGCTAAAACCAAGTATGAATCACTTACCCCAATCAACTCCTTGAAAATACCTTCAAGAATCGCCCAAATCCGTGGTTTCTAGCTCAAAATATGAAAAATGGGTTCAAACCCTCGTTTTTGAAATTTAACACTACTGCCCAGATATTCCTTTATCGCGAATGCGATCTTCCTCTCGCGTTCGCATAGACCTATCTACCTGCCTATCAATTTAACACTTCGCGAATGCGCCACAACTTCATGAATGCAAAGCTTTGCCAACACCACTCTTTGCGAACGCGAAACCCTGCCCAGCAAACGCGTAGACCAAGGGCCTGGGGTCCCCAGCTATCTCAACATCTCTTCGCAAATGCAACACCTCTCCCCCGTTCGTGATGCACACACAGTCCATACCTTCACGTTTGCATCCTCCTCTTCGCGAAAGTGAAGAACAAAATCTTCCCATCTTATAAACACCCTTCGCGAACGCGAGGCTCCNTCTAACTATACCAAATTTACCGAAATCTGACATCAATGGGTCATCCAAATCCCCAAAATTCCTTCTCCAAATCCCTAGCCTCAAACCCCCAAATTTCACCTCAAAACTACATAATCTAGGTTGGGAAATCAGTGAGAAAACAAGATTTATGATTAAAAAAACGTGTACAAGAAGCTTACCTCAATAATACCCTCGAAAATCCTCTCCAAAATCGCCTAAGTCTGAGTCCAAAATGTTGAAATGAGACTAAAATCGCGAACCCTTATTTTTAAACCTTCTGCCCAGACTTTTTGCACCTGCAGCCATTTATCCGCGTCTGCCGTCACTCCCCCTTTTTCCCGCAGGGGGGATAGTAGAGTTTTTCTATTTAAGTGACATTATTCGAAATGAGATTACTTATTTATTTTTCAGGGTAGCCACTCGGAATTATTGATTTGCGGTGTTCCGAGTCACCATTTATTTTAAAATCCCAAATCGAGGAAGTTTGACTCTGCTTAAAAGTCTATGAACACAGAAGACCGGGTAAGGAATTTTGTTAACCCGGGAGAAGGTGTTAGGCATTCTCGAGTTCCGTGGTTTTAGCACGGCCGCTTTTGATCATACCTGGCTTAACCAATTGTTGTAATTACATATTTTAGGACCTATGTGCATTTATCTCTTTACCGCTTTTAATCACCTGATTATTCGTTATTACATAATTATCTTGATACGAGTCACGTGAACGTGTACCCATTTGATTTAGTGCGCTAAAAAATTTTTGGTATCACAACTATGTCACGCGTACGTGTACGTAATTGCAATAGTTTATTTGACTAGGAGCGTGCTTAAAGCTACAATCGCGTTTATAAGCTATTTTGAGACTAGATGTAAAGGCCCAATGCTATGTGGGCCATTATTGCAATAACTGGGCAGCTTACATATCAGCTGCTAAATGGGTCCAAAATAAGAGAATTTGGGCCTGATAATAGCCGAGTCCAAATGATATATTGCCAATCATTTGACATGCTAAATGGTTTCGTTAACAGAGGATTCATTAACAGAGGATTTGGGCCTGATGATGGCTGAGTCCATTTGACTATGGCCCAATGCATATATTGCCAATTATTTGGACAAAATTAGGACTGAAAACTGGGTACGTAATCTTATCTGGCCCAATGGATTGCCCCAAAAGCCTATGAGCACAAAGGCCCAATAACGCACCCAAACTTGAATTTCAGCATGATCACAAAATGTCTTTACCCAAACAGATTACTCCAAACATTAATATGTGATAAAACAAGTTTGAGATTACCACACTAACTCAGTACATAAAATTGAAACTCGAGATTTTTACAATAATAAACGGTGAACTACCATTACATATATTTGAAGCCTTTGGCTCTACATTTCCAGATTCAATATTCAACAACTCTTTTTATTTACTGTTAGATATGATAATCTATAGAAGGCACTGCACACTTTACATGAATCTTGAAAATATAGCCAATTTATACATCAAAGAATTACAAGTTCTGAATCATAGATTCAATCAGTCTAACTACACTTCATGAGTAATTACATAGATCCTAAAATAGAATAACAATGACAAATGAATTAGATAAAGAACATTGGCCATGAGATCAACACTCCATTGTACTGGAGTACACACATTTCTGGTGTTCCCTTCTTTGTTTCAATATCTATGGGTTTAGCTAAATCAATTACCAATTGAAACCTGAATTAGAACTTTGTGCATAGTCACCACTGAGAGCGATCATGCAAAACCTATAGTCACTACTGATAAAATTTTATAATTTAAACAAATACCTTATCCAATTGAAGTTATCATATCCTCTAATTCTAACTGATAACAAACTAGAAACTTTATGGCTAAAGAATAAATTGTGTAGATGAACAACTTCACACAGATTTGCAAATAACTTCAACTAAACAAATTTCAATCACTATTTAACATGATGCATGCAGTAACTTAGCTCATATCCAAAACTACGTTCTCACAATAACCAGACAAACACAACTTGATAAACACCAAACAATAATCATAATACTGAAATTTGACAGGACAACAAACACCTTCAAACAAACTGAAATTTATATTATCAAGAGTAATACCTCAGTAGCAGCGAGAAACCAAACAGCAACAGAAAAAAGAACAGCAGGAATGAACAACTCCAGAATCAAACTTCAAACTTGAGCCATCTTAGGAATTCTATGTGTGAGTTTTCTACAATGAATGCAGGAATTGAAAAGAAAAATGCAGGAGCTTTCTCTGCAGAGAATTCAGTGTTTGTTTTCAGGAATATCAGTGTATTTTTTAGGAAATTTTCTGTGTGTCTAATGAAAGGAGGTGAGTGTCTTTATATAGAGTAAGAATGCAAAAGTGATAAGAATGAAAGGTATAAGAGAATTTGCCAGCATTCCCTTAAAATTTGGAAATGGGCATCATCCAAAACAAGAAAAATAGACAGTTGTCCAATTTCTGGTATCTTCCTAAAACAGAAAATAGATAGCTGTCTAATTTCTGGATATTTTACTTTTATCCTTATCTTTTCCTAATCAGATTGGGACAACTGTCTCTTTATAGAAGTTTCCAATCAGTTACTACAAATTCTTTCAAGTTGAAACCCACAAATTAACCCTTTAGTGTTTTTAAAATTGCCTCAGAACCAAGCCTAATTCTGGGCTTGAGTCGTGTGACTCTAATCCGAAGACCCCCAGTTCTAAAAAACTGAATTTGTGGGCCTGTCTATCACACAAACAGGCCCAACTTTGAGCCAAATTAAACAGGCCAATCAATGGAGGCCCAAACTCAAAATTAACAAACAATTATACTAAATTGCATTAACTAATTAATCATGCAATTTAACCTAAATAATCCTATTTTTAATTGAATCAAAACAGATTAAACAACTGAAATTAGTAATTTTGAGAACAAAAATAAATAATAAAAAAACAAAAAAAACGAGGTATAACTAAAACTGGACTAATTTTGAGAAAAAAAGGTCTAGTTGCCAAAAACCTTCTTGTCAAGATACCCGTCTGGAATTTGAATCCCTGATGGGAGATCTTGGCAAAAGGATCTTTGGACAATCTAGTTAAGGGGCTGATTAAAAAGAAAAATTGGAAAGGGGGCGGACCTAGGGTTTGGGTTTTTTTTTTCAGATCTAAAATTGAAGGATTTTGACGGAGGTTTTTGGAGAGACTAATGGTGGATTTGGATTGATGGTGAAGAGGGGATTGTAGGGTATGATTTTGAGGTAGCTTGGAGGTCGACTGCCGCCGTGGGCGATTTAAGGTGGCGGTTTAGGGTGGTTATTAGAGATAGGGGCGAGAGATGAAGGGTGAAGGGTTTAAAGTGGGATTTTGGGTGTATTTGGGATGTCGCCCCGTCGTAGGCGATTTTCGGTGGGCGGCGACGGTGGAGGGATTTTGTGGCGGCTAGGGTTTAGTTTAGGTTTGGG
>ML400892.1:19880-42309 GCA_005239525.1 Nicotiana knightiana
TGAGGGGGTTCTGGAGGGGTTGGGGTATTTTAGGACATATATATATTTATTGGACGGGAGTTCCGAGCCGTTAGATCTAAATGGATCAACGGTCGTGATTGCTCCTAGATTAAAACAGGGTCATTTGGTTGGTGGGGATTGGGACCGGACTGGGTTGTTGGGCTTGGGCGGTTTGGACTGGGTGAATTAAAATGTGGTCCCTTTTCAGAAGAGCTTTTGGCCCAAAATAACCCTTTGTTTTTTTATTTTAAATTCTAATTAAATTGATTAAAAGTCCTAATTAAATTAATTTATAAAATTAAACTAATTATCTACTTATACTATTTACATAATTAGTCAATCTTAAATCAACAAAAGAAAATTACTAATTTAAACACTAAGAGCTAAAAAAATAAAAATGAATAATTTTTATGAATTTTCTTTTAATAATGTAATCAAATTATGCAATTAGGTGCTAGATGCAATCAAGACCTACCAATGCTACATGATGAGGATTTAAACATTTTTTGTTATTTTCTATTATTTTAAAATGATAAAAATGCATGAAAAATGCAACTAAATGCAAATAATTACGAAAATTCTTAAAAAATCTTAAAAGCAAATAAGAACATCTATTTATTAATTTTTATGGGAGTATTTTTGGTAAAGCAAAAATTACATGCTCACACCTGTAGAGCCGCTCTTGCGACAAAAGATCCGCACTTGCGGAATTCACTTAAACCCACTGGGCTCGCACCAGCGCTCCAGGTCGCGCACTTGCGGAGTCGCTTCTGCGGCCCTTCGTCTGCTTCTGCGGAAATGACCAAGATCCCCTCTTCCGCATCCGCGGCTCAACCTCGCATCTGCGGGCTCGCAGATGCGCCCAACTTCTCGCACCTGCACCTCCTACCCAGCCTGGCCTTGCCCGCATTTGCGCCCATCCCGCCGCACCTACGACTATCCCCCTCGTAAGTGTGATTACACCAGCAACAACCAACTTCAGCAACTTCACCAAGTAGAAATCAAGTCTGATAACCACCCGAATTCAACCAGATGCTCCCGGGACCTCAACCAAACATACCAACAAGTCATATAACCCATTACAAATTTAGTCGAACCCTCGAATCACCCGAAACAACATCAAAATATGGATTACACCTGGATTCAAGCCTAACGAACTTCTAAACTTTCAAATTCCACAAACGACGCGAAACCTATCAAACCACGTCCGATTGACCTTAAATTTTGTACACAAGTCCTAAATGACGCCACGAACCTACTCCAATTCTGGAAATCAAATCCGACCCCGATATTAAAATTTTCACTGCCAGTCAAATTTGCCAAAATTATAATTTCGCCAATTCAAGCCTAATTCTACTACGGACATCTAAATCACATTTCAGACGCGCTCCTAAGTCCAAAATCACCTAACGGAGCTAACGGAACCATCAAAATTCAAATCCAAGGTTATTTACACATAAGTCGACATCCGGTCAACTTTTTCAACTTAAACTTTCAATTAAGAGACCAAGTGTCTCAATTCACTCTGAAATCACTCCGGACCCGAACCAACCAACTCGGTAAGACATATAACAGTTGTAGAGCATAAAAAAGCAGAAAATGGAGAAACGAGGCTATTACTCTCGAAACAACCGGTCTAGTCATTACAATAAGTTGGTTGCCCTGTCCAAATGACCGACCAACGTTTAGTATTTATATATTTTAATTATTTATAAAAACAATTTATTAATAAATTGGTCGGTAAGCAAAATTAATAAACTTAAAACACCGACCAACGTTGGTCGCTAAAATTAAATTATTAAAATAATATTCCGATAATTATTGGTCGGTAAGTCAATTACATTGTCCGACTTTGGTCGGTATGCTCTTCCGACCTTCAAAATATCGACCACACGTAAATGGTCGCGTTTTGGACAGTTATTGACCATTACTGACCGATTTTGGTCGGTTTTTGTGGACGGCTTTTTTCGGATTTCTAATAGTGTCAGCTGCTTATTCCAGGGCTCAAACCATGGCCTATACGTCGTATGGAACGAAAATATTTTCTAGTTTTTCACATTTGATAAAATTAAATATTTAGAAATACATTCTTTAAGGAAATAATTATTCTTAAGGACCCGTTTATTCATAGATTTGTTTTTCTTTATTACGTAATTTTTTTCTTTCAAAAACATGTTTGTTCATGATTCGTTCCTATATAATATTTGAAATTTATTTACCAAAATTATCCTAAATTGGTATATTACCCGCCCTAAACAAGAATTGCTTACCATTTATATACAATCCATTATAAATACCTTAAATTAGGGGATTCGACCATACCCTTTTCCTATTTTCTCTTATATCTTCTTTCCATATTCTCTCTGTCTCTCTCCAGTACAATCCATTATTAATGCCTTAAATCAGAAAATTTTATTACACCAGAATTTACAATCCAAAAATATTCAGTTGTGATCACAGGAAAATTAAAACGAGATCAAATGAGAAAGTCACAAATAAAACGATACAAGAGATTATGTTTCGAATTAGTACTAGTAAATCGCGACTGTTAAAAAAAAAATAGAAAAAAGGAGAAAACACAATACTATCATTCAATCAATATATGGCCCTTAATTGTTAAGTTTACTTGACGGCAATGTACCTCTCAAATTCCAGATAGGGATAATACACCATATAATCTTGCATTTTCCTTTTCGAACTTTGAAGCTGACACTATTCCAACGTTAGATTAAGTAAAAAGGGCCAAAAATCGTCAATATAAGAGAAGGTTAGTGTAATACTAATCCTTTAAACAAAAATTAATTTGGTAAATGAGAAAGTCACAAATAAAACGATACAAAAGAGGAAGAAACGCTAATCATGATCAGATGATATTAAACTAGAATTTCTTTATTAGTCAGTTTAATTAGTACAAAGAAAGCGTGACAAATGTACTACTCAGTTAAATACAACTACAATAACATACAATTTAAATTCGACATTTTCCATCATTGACCGTCATTAAAAAGTCGAAAGCTTTGAATTTAAATTCGGCATCTCGAACAATATATGGTACAACAACATACAAATTTAAAATAAATTTAGTACAAATTTAATACAAATTGATATATCTACAACAACATACATACTAAAAATAAATTGCATACAACTAATTATATAGTATACACTTATTTACAACTCATCTACAACTTTTATACATTATTTTTACCCAGTTAAATACATCTACAACATCATACAACTTATATACAATTTTCATACAAATTTTATACAATATGTCTTTTGTATATGATTTATATATATTTTGTATGTGGCATATTCTTCTTCTTCTCCGAAATTCCAATTAAAACTTCTTCTTCTTCTTCGAATTCAAATTTCAAAGCTTTTTAATGAATGTCAATGGTGGAGAGTCAAACACCTTCTAAATTTATTGATTGACAATTTCAATTTAAATACCAATTATGCAACATGAAAGAAAATTGCTAAGTTAAAATTCTATAGTAAAACGATTGAAATCCATCGATGAATTCCGTTAAAAATATATACAACATAAAAGGATAAAAAGTAGAGAACATCAGAGAAAGAAAATTGGAAAAATAACAGAGAATTAGAGATAGAGAGATAGAAAGCGAAGGAGAGAACAAGGATGAGAAATAATTGATTCCTTATTTAATTCTTAATTTAAAAGAATACTCATTTAAAATTAATTTATATATAATTGGTAAATTATATATGGCCATGTAATTAAGTTAAAATTTAATTAGGAAGGGTAATAAAGTTTCATATATAATATAGGAAGGTTCTCAATCACTCCAGATATTATGTGAATTAATAATTTGAAAATGAGTTTTTCAATACCCAAAAAGTTGTTTTGACCATTTTACCACTTTTTCAAGTTTTCTAGAAAAATCTTTTTCCACTCACAAGTTTTCTCGACTAGTTGCAAAGTAAGAAGACAACTAAATGATGATGAAAATGATTCTCTTTTACCCTCAACATCAGTTTAGATGATTGCTTATATCTTACTAATTCTTATTCTTATGATGGACTTAACGTAAATGATTTAACTTATACTTCGTATTTACTTATAATAAAAGAGTGCAATTTCCATATATTAATAGTGTAAAAAAAATTCACCTATATTTTAACTTTTTTTAAAGCTTACCAATCAATCACGGAAAAGGTAGTAAACAAAATCACTTAGTTTTCTAAAATATTTTTTCAGAATAATAGTTTGCATGAAAAACGACATTTTCCTTCCTACCAAAAACATGATTGTATCTTGGTTTGGCAATCACAACCACAAAATGAGGTTGGGAGATATTCGGTATGATCTAAACAAAATTGCAGCACCATGGATTAATAGAATAAAGTCACGTCTTTCACGTGATGCCCTTCGGCCTGATGACGTCGGGTGTAACTTGCATTCAAAGACACAATGATTCACGAAAATCTACATTAGAGTGACATTAATATACCAACAGCATGCAGCTTTAAGCTGGTTGATATCTTGATAAACAATCACACCTATATATAACAACATCGTTTGTTCCGAAATTTTCTGATTTTTATAGTGAATGACTCTTATACACCTATAATAGCATTTTGCGTTTGAATATATTTTAGCTGTTATAAACAAAACTTATCCAAAAATTTAATATATTTGGCTATAGTTCTTGTTGATGGAGAGGGAGCTCCACTGCTTGTTGATTTGATGAATGGTTATGAGTTTTTGCGTGTTTTTCCATTATTGGCAGTGTACGAAGGTTATATAATGAAGTTTTGTAGGTACGATGTTTATTAGTTGTAACGACCCGATCCGTCGTTTTGCTTTCTAGAACTCCGTACCCCTAAATAAGACGTACTTGCTTTTACTGATATGACTTACGGGGATGGTTGGTTCGGGATTTGAGAGAGTTTGGAGTGAAATCGGAACACTTGGTTCCTTAAGGTTGGCCAAAAATGCCAAGTTTGACTTCAGTCAATATTTTGGGTAGACGACCTCGGAATCGGGATTTGACAGTTCCAATAGGTTCGAATGATGATTTCGGACTTAGGCGTATGCTCGGATCGGATTTTGAATGACCCGAGAGCTTTTGGCGCCTATGGTGAAAGTTGGTTCTTGAAGGTTTAAGAAGTTCTTTAAATTTGGTTTAGAATGCGTTTAGTGTTATCGAGGTCCTAACGAAATTCCAAGACCGAAAATAGTTTCGTAATGTCATTTATTACTTGGACGCAAAATTTGGTGTCATTGCGAGCAGTTTAAGTATGTTTCGGCATATTGGAAGTGAAATGAAGAACTTGAAGTTCTTAAGTTTGATTCATTGGTTTTGGAATGCGATTCTTAGTTTTAATGTGGCTTCGGGCGTTCTGAGAGTTCGAGCGATTTCGTCTTATGATTTCAAACTTGTTGGTATGTTTGTACGGGGCTTCGAGAACCCCGGATACCATCCGAACGTTGCACAAATCAAGTTTGAAGCTCAAAAGAGCTACTGGTGCACCCGTTCTGGTGTGACCGCTCCTGCGGTTGCCCAGCTGCAGGTGCGAGCCATGAGCCGCAGAAGCGAGGACAACCCAGGCACCGCATGTGCGCACATTTTGATGCACTTGCGCGACCGCAGGTGCGAGACCAGTGTTCGCAGGTGCAAGCCTGTGTACAGGTGCGGTCCCTTGAGCCCGCAGATGCGAAGCTTTGCCAGTAGGGGAGAATGCGCACCTGAAATGTATTTTTTGTAGGTGCGGGACCGTAGGTGCGGCCAACTCCCCGCAAGTGCGAAATCGCTGGAGGCAGTGCACTTAATTTAATACGAGACTTAGGCATTTTTCACTCACTTTCATCCACTCTTCTGCGATTTGAGAGCTTCAAAAGAGGGGATTTTGACCTAGCTTTTGGAGGTAAGTAATTTCTACCATGTGTGAGTTAAATACATAGATTTTGGGTAGATTCTAACACGAAAATTGGTAGAAATCACGGGTTTAGATGAAAAACCTAGGGTTTGATCAAAATGAGATTTTACCCCGAAAATTGACCATGAAACTTGGTGAAAATCATATATTATGTTCTTAAGGTTATGGGTAACAACTTTCTTCAAATATTTTCGAAATCCGGGCATTTGGTCTTGTGGGTGAATTTTAGGAACCTTGCAATTTGGGTTGGGAAATCATTTTTATAGTGAAGATATGAACTTTTGAGCTTAAATTAATTAGTTTATGTAATGTTTGACTAGCTTCGAGTTGATGGGCATCAAATTTGGAGGTTTGAGCGCGTTCTTGAATTGGGAAGTTGACTTTGATACGAGGTAAGTCTCCTTTCTAACCTTGTAAGAGGGAATTTACCCCTTAGGTGAATTAAATAGATGTTTGAACCTATTTGTGGGGGCTACGTACGTACGAGGTGACGAGAGTCCGTACGTAGTTACTAGTATGCAATTGTCCGGGTAATTTAGGATCCGTATCATGCTATAATTGGAATGTTGTGCCCTTACTTGCTAAATTAATCACTCAAATCATGTTAGAAATTTATAACAGAATTGTATGAGTTTAAACTCACTTACTAGACGGGTTGTATGACATACTTGACTATAAATGGAAAAATTGGTGCGTCCTTGAAAAGAAATTATTATTAGTGGATCGGGCCGAGCGCCTCGGTAGTAAGTAGATGCATCTATGGTTCGCACTGGTCGACCCTCCGGTAGTGCACATTTTAATACTATGTCGGATTGGGCCGTACGACCTCGGCATAATTGCGCTTGTTAATTATTTGGAATCTCTCCGTGATTTATACTGCCTAAATGCTTTGAATTGTAAGTTGTTACATGATATGACTGAAATTGACATTTTCTTTATGAAAGAATATCTTATCTCTTCCTGTTATTGAACATTTAGTATTATCCATGATATCTATGACTAGCATAACACGTTAATTATATTATTTTTGACCCTAGTAAGTGTCAGGTCGACCTCTCGTCACTACTTCTTCGAGGTTAGACTGGATACTTACTTTGTACATATTGTTTATGTATTCATACTATGCTTCTGTACTTAATTGTACAGGATCTGAAGCAGGTGCATCTAGTTATCCGCCAGGCATGCACTCCTGATTTGGGACTGAGACTTCATGGTGAGCTACCCACTTTCTAGCCGCTCAACAACATGCCAAAGTTTCTCTTATTTTGTTTGTACTCTGTCTATTCTATCCCAGACAGTAGGATAGTCATCTTTTGTATATTCTACTAGTGGCCCACATACTTGTGACACTAGGTCTTGGCACATAATAGTAGACTTGATTTTCTTTTTGGTTCTATTCCTATAGTTATGAATTCTTTTAGTTGTTTCCGTTTTGGTTGATTTATAAAAACCCGTCATTTATTAAATGCTTAAAATTTAAGTAAAGTTATATATTGGGTTTGTTTAACTAAAAATGGGAATTTACTAGTTGATTAGTGTTGGCTTTTCTAACAATGGTGTTGGGCGCAATCACAACCGATAATGGAATTTGGGTCGTGACAACATGGTATCAGAGCACTAGGTTCGCGTAGGTCTCACAAGTTATGGGCAAGTCTAATAGTGTTTTGCGGATCGGTGAGGAGACGTCTGTGCTTATCTTCGAGAGGCTATAGGATGTTAGGAAACTACTCTTTTTGTTCACCTCTTATCATGTAGTTGATGGTATACTAAGTTCTTCTTTCTATTCTCTCACAGATGGTGAGAACGCATGCATCAAACATTCCAGACCCAGGAGGAGCTGCTCCCCCTGTTGTTGGAGGCCGAGGCCAAGGTCGGGGGAGGGCACAGGTCCGAGGTAGGGGACGAGGGCATCCCGGAGTTGCCCCGATAGCACCACCAGCGGATCAAGTGGAGGATCCCATCGTCGAGGAGCAGGGTGAGGTTCCCGCAGCAGAGCCAGTCCCGGTAGATTTTATGACAGCACCGGACTTTCAGGAGGTCATGGGCCATATGATGCGGTTCATGGATTCTATGACCCAGACTGGTTTATTTCCAGCAGACCCAACCATGTCAAAGGCAGGAGGGGGAGCACAGATCCCTACTTCCTAGGCTCCTGGGCATGCAGCTGCAGTGTATCAGACTCGGGGCACACTACCCGCAGAAGGGGCCCAGCCAGTTGCAGCAGTTGTACATAAGCCTAGACCATCTGCGGATGGTGATCCGCCGAAGCTATTGGACAGGTGGACTAGATTACACCCTCCAGTATTCGGAGGCGATCATCATTAGGATGCCCAGGACTTCATTGATAGGTGTAGGGACAGACTGCACAACATGAGGATATTGTAGTCTCATGGGGTGAGCTTCACTACTTTCCACCTGGAGGGCAGGGCCCATAAATGGTGGCAGTATTACCTTCTTGGCAGACCAGCAGGTTCTCCTCCCATGACTTGGGGCCAATTCACACAGCTTTTCTTGGACATATATTTTCTGCCCTCCGAGAGGGAAGAGTTGCGGTACCAGGTTGAGTAGCTAGAGAAGGGTCAGATGTCAGTGACCGATTATGAGGCGAGGTTTTCTGAGTTGTCCCGCCATGTACTTATGATACTTCCTATTGATGTAGAGAGAGTGCAAAGTTTTTTTGCGAGGTTGCACTCCGGTATTAGGGCCAATATGGCGCGAGTGGGTTGAGATGGGAACTCTTTATTAGCTGGTAGTGGAGATTGCTCAGAGGATCGAGGGCTACCGTCAGAGGGGTAGAGAGAAGATACAACAGGACATTCTCTGGAGAGTTTAGAGGTGCCCCGGCTAAGGGAAGGGGTCAGTTTGGGAGGGGCCAGCCCAGCAGGCCCCCATATTCAACACCACCACCAGCTCCTCGAGGTGCTCCAGTGAGGCCTTATTTCAGTGCGATGCCGGAGAGTTCTTACTACCCGCCAGCTATTCAAGGTTCCTCCGGCGGGTATTCTGGTTATTAGGGTTCTTCCAGTGCATATTTCAGCACCATGCCAGAGAGTTCATACCGACCACCAGCTATTCAGAGTCCTTCCAGTGGGTCGTCAGGTCATCAGGGACAGACGTTAGGGAAGCAGGTCACCACACTGAGAGGTTGTTTTGAGTGAGGGGATCTTGGTCATGTGCGGAGATATTTTCCCAAGCTTCGGGGCAAGGCAGTGCAGTAGGGTCAGCAACCCATGATTTCAGCTCCTTGGGTACACATTTTATGTGTCCACTCCTATGGGCGACTCTGTGGTTGTGGATTAGATCTACCGGTCCTGTGTGGTCACATTCTGTGGCTACGATACTAGAGAGGACCTTTTGTTACTTGATATGACTGACTTTGAGGTCATCCTAGGCATGGACTGGTTATCCCCATATCACGCCATCCCTGATTGACATGCCAAGACTGTTACCTTAGCGATGCTAGAGTTGCCCAAGTTGGAGTGGAAAGGTTCATCTGTCAGTACATCTAGTCGGGTTATCTCTTTCCTGAAGGCTGGGTTGCTTGGATTATCTAGCTTTTGTTCGGTACACTACCGTAGAGTCTCTAACGATTGATTCAGTGCCAGTAGTCCGAGAGTTCGCCGATGTGTTTCCTTCTGACCTTCCAGGCATGCCGCCAGATCGTGATATTTATTTCTGCATTAACTTTGCTCCAGGAACCCAACCTATATCTATTCCACCATACCGTATGACTCCAAAATAATTGAAGGAGTTGAAGGAGCAGCTTGAGGAGTTTCTAGCAAAGGGATTTGTCAGACCGAGTGTATCACCTTAGGGTGCACCAGTATTATTTGTGAAGAAGAAGGATGGGACTATGCGGATGTGCGTTGATAACCGCCAATTGAACAAAGTTACCATAAAGAAAAAGTACTTGTTTCCGCGTATCGATGATTTGTTTGACCAGTTGTAGGGTGCTAGGGTGTTTTCTAAGATCGACTTGAGATCAGGGCACCACCAGCTGAAGATTTGGGGCTCAAATGTTCTTAAGACTGCCTTCCCTACTAGATATGACCATTACGAGTTTCTAGTGACGTTCTTCAGCTTGACCAATGCCCCAACGACGTTTATGGACTTGATGAACAAGGTGTTCAGGCCTTATATCAATTTCTTTGTTATTGTTTTCATTGATGACATCTTGATTTACTCATGCAGCTTGGGGGAGCACGAACAACATTTGAGAGACGTGATCCAGACTTTGCGGGAATAGAAGTTATATGCTAAGTTCTCCAAGTGTGAGTTTTGGTTGGATTCTGTGGCATTCTTAGGACATGTTGTATCATGCGAGGGTATTAAGGTGGATCCCAAGAAGCTTGAGGCAGTCCAGAGTGGCCCTCATCCTACTTCGACGACTAAAATGAGGAGTTTCTTGGGGTTAGCAGGGTATTACCACCGGTTTGTGGAAGGCCTTTCATCCATTGCAGCACCTTTGACTAGATTGACTCAGAAAGGTGCTCCGTTCCGATGGTCCAATGAGTGTGAGGCGAGCTTTCAGAAGCTCAAGACAGCTTTGACCATAGCACCAGTTCTAGTGTTGCCTTCCGATATGGGGATCTGTACAGTTTATTGTGACGCTTCACGTGTTGGCTTGGGATGTGTATTGATTCAAGAGGGGTGAGTTATTGCATATGCTTCACGCCAGCTGAAGCCGCATGAGAAGAACTACCCTGTGCATGATTTTGAGTTGGCCGTGAGTGTTCATGCTCTTAAGATTTGGAGGCATTACTTATATTGGGTGTCTATTGAGGTTTATACCGCCCACCATAGTTTGCAACACTTGTTCAAGCAATGGGATCTCAATTTGAGGCAGAGCAAGTGGCTTGAGTTACTAAATGACTATGACATCACCATTGTTTATTATCCGGGTGTGGTCGTGGATGCCTTGAGAAGGAAGGCAGAGAGTATGGATAGTTTGGCATTAATATAAGCAGAGGAGAGGCCACTAGCTTTGGAAAATCAGTCCTTAGCTAACAGACTTGTGAGGTTGGACATTTCAGAGCCCAGCCGAGTTCTTGCATGTGTTGTTGCTCAGTCTTCATTATTGGGGCAGATCAAGGCCCAACAATTTGATGACCTGTACTTGGCAGTTTTTAGGGAGATGGTACTACAGGGTGGTGCCAAGGATGTTTCTATTAGCGAGGATGGAGTCTTGCGGCTCCAGGTTCGTATATGTGTTCCTAATGTCGATGGCTTGAGGGAGAGGATTTTAGAGGAGGCACACAGTTCTCGGTATTCTATTCATCCAGGTGCTACGAAGATGTATCGGAATCCAAGATAGCACTACTTGTGGCGACAGACGAAGAAGGACATAGTTGAGTATGTTGCTAGGTGCCTAAATTATCAGTAGGTTAAGTATGAGCACCAGATGACAGGGGGCCTAATCCAGTAGATGACTATACCTGAGTGGAAATGGGAGCACATCACTATGGACTTCATGGTTGGATTACCGCGGACCTTGTGGAAGTTCGATGCAGTTTGGGTCATTATTTACAGGTTGACCAAGTCGACAAACTTCATTCCAGTTGCCACTACTTATACTTCAGAGAGGTTAGCTCAGATTTACATTTGGGAGATAGTCCGATTGCACGGTGTGCCTGTTTCCATCATATCGGATAGGGGGACTCAGTTCACTTCGCATTTCTGGGGGGCCGTACAGAGTGAGTTGGGTACCCGAGTAGAGATCAGCACTGAGTTCCATCCTCAGACTGACGGGCAGTCTAAGCGGACAGTTCATATATTGGAGGACATGCTTAGGGCCTGTGTTCTTGACTTTGGGGGACAATGGGATCAGTTCTTGCCTTTGGCAGAGTTTTCTTACAATAACAGTCATCAGTCCAGCATTGAGATGGCTCCATTTGAGGCTTTATACGGTCGGTGATGCCATTCTCCCATCCGGTGGTTTGAGCCCGGCGAGACTAAGCTATATGGTACGGATTTGGTGAAAGATGCCTTGAAAAAAGTGAAGTTGATTCAGGGGCGGCTCCGCACAGCACAATCCAGAGAGAAGAGTTACGCAGATCAGGAGGCACGCGATGTATCATTTATGGTCGGTGAGAAGATTCTCTTTAAAGTCTCGCCGATGAAGGGTATTATGAGATTCGGAAAGAAGGACAAGTTGATCCCAAGGTTTATAGGCACATTTGAGGTATTGAGGAGAGTTGGAGAGGTCGCTTATGATCTTGCTTTACCTCCTAGCCTATTAGGGGTTCATCCAATTTTTCACGTATTTATGCTCCGGAGGTATCACGCCGGCTTATCTCATGTGTTAGATTTCAGTATATTCAGCTAGATGAGAGCTTGGGCTACGAGGAAGATCCAGTTGCTATTGTTGATAGATAGCATCTCCAGTTGAGGTCCAAGAGGATTTCCGTAGTGAAGGTCCAGTGGAGGGGACAACCAGTTGAGGAGGAAACTTGGTAGTCTGAGGAGGACATGCTGAGAATATATCCACACTTATTCAGCACTCCAGGTATGACTCTAGACCCGTTCGAGGAGGAACGTTTGTTTAAGAGGTGGAGAATGTAAAAACCTGACCGGTCGTTTTTCTTTCTAGAACCGCATACCCTAAATAAGACTTCCCTTACTTTCTTTTACTGATTTATGACTTGCAGGGATGGTTGGTTTGGGATTTGGGAAGTTTGGAGTGAAATCGGAACACTTGGCTCCTTAAGGTTGACAAAAAAGGCCAAGTTTGACTTCGGTAAACATTTTGGGTAGACTACCCCAAAATCAAGATTTCATGGTTCCAATAGGTTCGTATGATGATTTCGGACTTGGGTGAATGCTCGGATCGGGTTTTGGATGACCTGGGAGCATTTCGGCTCATAATGGTGAAAGTTGGTTCTTGAAGGTTTTAGATGTTCTTTAAATTTGGTTTAGAACGCATTTTAATGTTATCCAGATCCAAATAGAATTTCGAGACCGGAAATAGTTCCGTAATATAATTTAAGACTTACACGCAAAATTTGGTGTCGTTCCAAATAGTTTAAGTACGTTTCGGCGCATTGGAAGTGAAATGAAGAACTTAAAGTTCTTAAGTTTGATTCATTGGTTTTGGGTTTTGATTCTTAGTTTTAATGTGGTTTCGGGAAATCCGAGAGTTCGAGCGAGTCCGTCTTATGATTTCAAACTTGTTGGTATGTTTGTAGGGGGCCTCGGGGGCCCCGGATACCATTTAGATGTTGCACAAGTCGAGTTTGAAGCTCAAACGAGCTGCTGGTGCACCAGTTCTTGGTGTGACTGCACCTGCAGTTGCCCAGCAGCAGGTGTGAGCCATGAGCCGCATAAGTGAAGGTTGCAGGATAGCCCAGGCACCGCAGGTGCAGACGTTTTGAGGCACTTGCGCGTTCGCAGGTGCGAGACCAGTGGTCGCAGATGCGAGCCTGTGTGCAGGTGCGGTCCCTTGAGCCTGCAGATGTGGAGCTTGGCCAGTAGGAAGAATGCGCACCTGCGATGTATTTTCTGCAGGTGCAGGACCGCAGGTGCGGTCAACTCCCCGCAGGTGCGAAATTTCTGGAGGTAGTGCACTTCATTTAATACGGGACTTAGGCATTTTTCACTCATTTTCTTCCAAACTTGGGCGATTTGAGAGCTTCAAAAGAGGGGATTTCGACCTAGCTTTTGGAGGTATGTAATTTCTACCATATGTGAGTTAAATACTTAGATTTTGGGTAGATTCTAACATGAAAATTGGTAGAAATCACGAGTTTAGATGAAAAACTTAGGGTTTGATCAAAATGAGATTTTACCCCGAAAATTGACCATGAAACTTGGTGAAAATCATATATTATGTTCTTAAGGTTATGGTAAACAACATTCTTCAAATATTTCCGGAATACGGGCGTGTGGTCCTGGGGGTGAATTTTAGGAACCTTGCAATTTGGGTTGGGAAATCATTTTTATAGTGAATATATGAACTTTTGAGCTTAAATTAATTAGTTTATGTAATGTTTGACTAGCTTCGAGTTGTTGGGCGTCAAATTTGGAGGTTTGAGCGCGTTCTTGAATTGGGAAGTAGACTTTGATACGAGGTAAGTCTCCTTTCTAACCTTGTAAGAGAGAATTTACCCCTTAGGTGAACTAAATACATGTTTGAACCTATTTGTGGGGGCTACGTACGTACATGGTGACGAGAGTCCGTACGTAGTTACTAGTATGCAATTTTCTGGGTAGTTTAGGATCCGTATCATGCTATAATTGGAATGTTGTGCCCTTGCTTGCTAAATTAATCACTCAAATCATGTTAGAAATTTATAACATAATTGTATGAGTTTAAACTCACTTACCTGACTGGTTGTATGACATACTTGACTATAAATGGAAAAGTTAGTGCGTCCTTGAAAAAAAATGTTATTAGTGGATCAGGCTGAGCGCCTCGGTATAAAATAGATGCATCTATGATTCGCGTCGTTCGACCCTCCGGCAGTGCACATTTTAATATTATGTTGGATCGGGCTGTACGACCTCGGCATAATTGCGCCTGTTAATTATTTGGAATCTCTCCGTGATTTATACTGCCTAAATGCTTTGAATTGTAAGTTGTCACATGATATGACTGAAATTGACATTTTCTTTATGAAAGAATATCTTATCTCTTCCTGTTATTGAACTGTTAGTATTATCCATGATATATACGCCTAGCATAACACTTTAATTATATTATTTTTGACCCTAGTAAGTGTTAATTGACATTTTCTTTATGAAAGAATATCTTATCTCTTCTTGTTATTGAACTATTAGTATTATCCGTGATATATATGCCTAGCATAACACTTTAATTATATTATTTTTGACCTTAGTAAGTGTCAGGTCGACCTTTCGTCACTACTTCTTCGAGGTTAGACTGGATACTTACTGGGTACATATTGTTTATGTACTCATACTACGCTTCTGTACTTAATTGTACATGATCTGAAGCAGGTGCATCTAGTTATCTGCCAGGCGTGCCCTCCTAATTTGGGACTGAGACTTCATCGTGAGCTTCCCCCTTTCTAGCCGCTCAGCAGCATGCCGAAGTTTCTCTTGTTTTGTTTGTACTCTGTCTATTCTATCCCAGACAATAGGATAGTCATCTTTTGTATATTCTACTAGTTTCCCACATACTTGTGACACTAGGTCTTGGCACATAATAGTAGACTTGATTTTCTTTTTGGTTCTATTCCTATAGTTATGAATTCTTTTAGTTGTTTCCGTTCAGGTTGATTTATAAAAACCCGTCATTTATTAAATGCTTAAAATTTAAGTAAAGTTATATATTGGGTTTGTTTAACTAAAAAATGGGAATTTACTAGTTAATTAGTGTTGGCTTGCCTAACATGGTGTTGGGCGCCATCACGACCTATAATGGAATTTAGGTCGTGTCATTACTGGGATTGGATTGTTTTGAGCAACTACTGTGATTGAAAATTTGTCTATGGGTAACTTAATTATGTGGCATATCCTGTGGTTGTAGCTTGGGTTATAGTTGCGGTTTGGTATAGCTTGTTCAGTCTTATACAATTAGTAGGTTGCGATATCAGATCTTATAAGGAATTCCGGATGTTAGAAATTGGATTCTAAGGCTTGTGGGCTAGGTTGAATTGAGAAATTTCAGTTATGTTGTGTTATCGGACATATATGGGATAGGGTAACGTGGGATCACCCCCGGATATGTACATGGTAAGGTTACAAAGTGTTTGACGGCATAGAAAAAACTCTTGGCACGTTCGAGGACGGACATATGTTTAAGTGGGGGAGAATGTAACGACCCGATCGGTCATTTTGAGCATTTGCACTTTGCTTGGTAGTTTGAGGGCACGAGTAAATTTTTATGATATATTAGGACTTATGTGCAAAATTTAAGTCCATTCCGAGTTGATTTGATATGTTTCGGGGCGAGTTTTTGGAAGTCGAAAGTTTGAAAGTTCATTAAGTTTGATTTGAGGTGCGTTTCGTTGTTTCGATGTTTTTATGCGTGATTTGAGGCCTCAAGTAAGTTTGTGATATGTTATAGGACTTGTTGGTATATTCTTACGGAGTCCCGAGGGGCTCAGGTGAGTTTCAGATTGATTTGAGTTGTGTTGCGTTCATTTTTATTATGTTTCGACGTTATTTCTTCAAGATTAAATGGTATCACATTGAACAAATGAGCTCCGATTTCTGAGCATTAGATCTGTATCGTAATTACGGATCTATAGCAAAAAGAATCGTCAAATTTAAACATCGTATGAGGATTTTATGGTCATTTGACTAAGAATTGGGTTGTTGATTTTTTTTTCCAGATTAATTACAAAATTGCCATTGGACTTCGTATTTAAAAATCTGCACTATTTCCAAATATTGAAACCAACATATCTCTTTCATTATAAGATCAAATGGGGTGATTCAAAATCCTAGTGAAATTTCACAACGAATCCATTAGAGGCATCAAAAGCAAGTTTCGGGATCATTTGGCATGCAAAATGAGGTATAACAGCTGGGCAAAAATACTTAGCTAGCGTTTGGCAATAGATTCCCAAATTTATTTTGAAAAATTTGATTTGGGTGAAGTTTGGTTTGAAGATGAAAAAGTGTTTGGACATTAGTTTCCAAAACATATTTCCCAATATATTTTGAAAAAAACATGAAACATGACTTATATCCACAAGTTCTAAAAATTATCCCAAATACCCAACAATACACATATCAATAACATTCATTATATTATCGCAAAATATAGTCCTAAACATAATTAAATTTGGTACAAAATTATTATTTTTATAATGAACTACATGATACATTATCAGATGACCGAGAAGTCGAAGCAACATTGTTACAGAATAATAAATGGTGGGCTCTTTTATAGAATACAAAAGTTTGGGGCAATTTTTATAAAATGTAATAGTGATATTTTGGCCAAGCTATTGAGCTGGTTTTAAGATTTGGGATTTGGGATTTTGTTAAAATGTAAGCAAAATCTATGGGCAAACATGTGTTTGTCAAATAAAATCCAAATTTATTTTGGCAAAATCTATGGCCAAACGGGTCCTTAATATCGAATGTTTGTTCATTTGATCATATTTTGAGTTGGAGAGCTCGGATTTGAACAATTTTTGGAGGGGATTTTCACCATATGGATTGGGGTAAATGTTCTAAACTCGATTTTGGTTATATTTCATGAATCCATCTCCATTTTTGGTATTTGATTGATGATTTCAATGTGAAATTTGGAAGTTTCGTTTAAAATTTCATAAAGCGAATTTTTGAGTTTCGAACATCAATTTGGAGTCGGATTTGCGTGAAACTAGTGTGGTTGGATTCGTAATTGAATGGTTGTTGGATTTTATGAGTTTTGTCAGGTTCCAAGGCGCAAGCCCAGGTTTGACTTTTTGGTCGATTTTGGAATTTTGATTAAAGATTCGACTTTTATCGATTGAGTTTGTTTCATTTGGTTATTTGATGTATTTGAGTTTCTTTTGGCTAGTTTCGAGCCGTTAGGAGGTCGGTACATGTGGGACGACATTTTTGGAGCATCATTTTGCTTGCTGGTTATTGTATTTGGCTTCTTCGAGGTATGTAAATCTTCTAAACTTAGCGCTGAGGGTATAAAATCCCGTAATACGTGTTATGTGATTGGTATTGAGGTGATGCACATGCTAGGTGACAGGCGTGTGGGCGTGCACTATGTGAATTGGGACCCTGTTGCTTCTTTGGCACTGTATAGTGGTCCTACTTTGTTGATATCCGTGTTTCCACCATGTAATAAAGTAGTTAAGCTGTCAATCATGTTAGATATCATGTTTAGGCATTATGGAGATACTGTTTGGACCCATATTGGCCGTTTCTTACTGTCACCTCACTAATTTCATTGATATTTCATACTCGTTCATATCCATAGATTCATACCATATCTCTATCTCAATTATTAATTATTGATACATCATATCATTATTGTCGGGCTAGTTTCATGACATTTTGAGCCCGCGAGTGAGACTGGAGAGATTGATGACTGAGTGAGGCCGAGGGCCTGAGTGAGAGTGATATTTTATGATCAAGCTGCACAACTTAGTATGTTATAGTGATTACATTTTTATGGGATCGGGTTGCACGCCACAGTGATATATTGATTACATTTTATGGGATCGAGCTGCACGCCGCAACAATATATCGCTTGGGCTGAAGGAGACCCTCTGTCACGACCCCAAATCTAAGCCAGTCGTGATGACGCATATCGTGGAACTAGGCCAGCCAAAACTACACTCGAATCATAATAAGCTTCCATTTACATCTTTACTATACTCATTACCCATAAAGGTTTCCTTTAAACATTTATAAAACAGTTAAAGCTATACTGAATATAAATACAACCCCCGAGAACCCGGAGTCACTAGTCATGAGCATCTATATAAAATATACAACTCAAAAGAAAATAAATTCTATAATAGTAAGCAGGAGAGAGAGCAGAATTGCAGACGCATGCAACTACCTCTCAAACCTCCGAGAATCTCTGGAACAGATAGACAACTCACCCTGCCCTAACACCTGGATCTGCACACAAGGTTCAGGGAGTAATGTGAGTACACCAACTCAGTAGTAATGAATATAAATCAGGTATGAGCATCAAGAAACACATAAAATCAATGTCATCAATTCACAATATGCACAACCTTTCTTTCCAACAGTATAAACATAGATATATGAAATCATCATGCCTTAAAACCAACTTCAGAAAAATCCTTTGAAAAATGTATGTTTTCAAAAACTTTAAACCGAAAGATTTAGTATGAAAATGAAATAAATCATAAAGAGTCCCCTCGAGCAAAACATATTTCATAAGTTCAGAGTGAAAGTGGTAAAATCATAAGTAGCCCCTCGGGCAGAAACATGTATCATAATCAGCCCCTCGGGCATGCCTCACAGTCACTCATAATCATCCCCTCGGTCATACCTCACAATCACTCATAATCAGCCCCTTGGTCATACCTCACAATCACTCATGCCTCCCAATCACTCGTCACTCGGCACTCCGCACTCGGTGCACTCACTGGGGGTGTGTGCAGACTCCGGAGGGGCTCCCTCAGCCCAAGTGCTAATATCAAGCCACCTCGTGGCGTATCATATCCTCACAAATCAGGCCCTCGGCCTCACTCAGTCAAAACCTCTCAAAAGCCCCTCGGGCGAATTAGTAAAACGGTGTACTCCACCCAAAATATCATTTTTAAATATCAAAGTAGTGTAAATCATGCTGAGTTTCGAAAACAGTAAACACAATGCGACTGAGTGAAATCATCAATAAACAGTGAGGAAAACAGCAGTAAAAAGCCCCCAAGGGGTCTAAACAAGTCGGCACGAGGCCCCAAACATGGATTACAGCCCAAATATTTCAATAATCTTAAGAACACAATTTATCATATAGTTTAGAGTAAAATACGCAACTCAATAGTTTCCGCGGAGAGGACCAAGTCCAATCCAAAAATCAGTGCGCGCCACATACTCGTCATCCGACATGTGCGCCATTCTAAAATCAGTGAGAAATATGAAGTCCGGGGTTTCATACCCTCAGGACAAGATTTATAACCATTACTTACCTCTACCGGGCCACAACACTAGTCCGCTATGCTCTTTCCCCTCAAATTTGCTCCCGATTGCTCCAGATCTAGCCAAAACCAGTTTAACATAGTTAATATATACCAAAGGAACTCAACCCAATCGAAAACTCTCAATTTATACAAAAATCTCGAAATTCGGCCAAACCTGAGCCCCAGGCCCACGCCTCGGAATTCGATAAAATTTACATCACAAGAACCCTTATCCTCCCACGAGTCCGTACATACCAAGAACATCAAAATCGAACCACAATTGCCCACTAAAATTACCAAAAGAAATTTGCAAATCTTTCCTCCCATTTCCAAACTTTTTCTTACTTTAATCCTTCAAATTACCAGCCTAATCCAAACAAAGTAACATAGAAATGACTTTAATAATCCGGGAACTTACCTCCACTGAAGACCCATGAATTCTCTCTTCAAATTTCCCTCAAATGAGCTCCAACCGCATGCAACAATGGTGAAATGAAAAAAAATTCACGGAGGCTTCTTTTATACTGGTCTGCCCAGCAATCCGCACCTCCGGACACTTAATCGCACCTGCGGACCCGCACTTGTGGTCCCAGGTGCGCACCTGTGAAATCCCACTAATGGACCAATTTTCGCACCTACGGCCACTTCTCCGCACCTGCGGCTTCGCAGGTGCAGCCAACTCTTCGCACCTACGGATTTCCCTTGCCTAGCCTCATTTCGCACCTGCGCATGGCCTTTCGCACCTGCGACGTCGCACCTGCGACTACCCATCTACAGGTGCAGCCAACGCCAGAAACTTACGCCAGCAGCTATTTACTGCAAATTTCCAAGTTCAAAACTCCGCCAACCATCCGAAATCAATCCCGATCCCCTCGAGGCCCCTACCAAACATACCAACACACCCCATAGCATTATTCAAACTTAGTCGAGCCTTCGAAACACAAAAAACAACATGAAAACACAAAATTACATCAAATTCAAGCCTATGAACTTTCAAACTTCCAAATTTCGCCAACGACACCGAAACCAACCAAAAGACCTCCGATTGACCTGAAATTTTGCACACATATCCAAATGACATTACAGACCTGTTCCAACTTCCGGAATCCATTCCGACCCTGATAGCCTATTTTCCACTGCCGACCGGAAATCGCCAAAAACTAACTTTCGCCAATTCAAGCCTAATTCTACACCGGACAACAAAACTCCATTCCGAACACACTCCTAAGTCCCAAATCACCTAACCAAACCATCCGAGCCATAAAATCCGCATTCCTAGGTCGTTCACCAATAAGTCAACTCTCAGTTGACTTTCTAAACTATTAGGCTACATTGAGAGACTAAATGCCTAAAGTTTCACCATGACCACTCTGAACCTGAACCAACCGACCCAACACACATAAATGAAGTTGAACCACATAAAATGAAGGAGAAATGGGGGAAATAGAGCTATACTCCCGGAACGACCGGCCGGGTCGTTACATCCTCGCCCACTAAAACATACGTTCGTCCTCGAACGTGCCAAGAGTTGTTCTCCAACACCATCAAACTGTTACATAGCTGATGCGTGACTAGAATTCATAGTTTTAAGCATTATATACCTTATATTTTATGTGCTTTTGTGATAAAAATACACGTTATATGTGCATAATGGATTCTATTTCATATGTAGGTGAATTGGAGATGGATGCCGAGCTAAATGGGTGCATAAACGTCAAAAATACGCTCAAGAGTCGAAAAGGAGTGACCCGGGCAATACTCGGGCATTTGGCCCCAAAAGCCAGGCATGCCCAGGTGTTAAGGGGGCGTTTGTCCCTTAAGGCCAAGGTGACCCTGGCGTTAGCCAGGCGTTAGGCCCTTAACGCCAGGCCTGCCCAAGCATTAAGGGGGCGTTTGAGGCTTAACGCCTGGGTGCCTGGTCCAGTCAACTCCGAGTTTTAAAGGTTTTTACGTGTTTCCTGGTTGGAATAGATGTCTCCTACACGTTTAGGGTTTATCCCAAACGTATAAATAGACCCAATAACACAACTTTGAAGGAGGATGTCATTTTTGGAGAGAATATACACAAAAGATCATTGAAGAAGAAAAGGATTATCAGTTTTCTTCATCTTAATCAAGTATTTTCCATTGATGCAAAGACTTATGCAATTGTTTAATTCTAGTATGAGTGGCTAAACACCCATTGTTCTGGGATTGTGATTTAGCCATGAATACTGTTATTCGATATTGGCTTAACCTTGATTATAATTCGCTCAATATATGGTTGTTTCTTCAATTCTGCGTTTAATTTCTTAATTTTTTGGCCAACAATTAGGTTCTATATACTATCTATGTTATGCTTGGGAAAGCCGTATATAGATTAGAAAAGATTTGAAGAGCTTAACCCTTCAGGGGAGCGGATTTGTGGTTAGGATATGAATATACCTAGTCACCATGCTTAATTAAACATCGTAATCTTAGTGCGTTCTAATAGATTAATTTCATAGGAATATAGGAATTAATCTATTGAGAATAGGCGAGTCGTACTTCGGGAGAAGGCTACGAGAGCAATTATCGATTAATTAGCGACCATGAGTGAATTATATGAAAGGGAGAGTTAATTAGAATGCAATATGAATGGTGAATTGCTCACAACCCTGGAATATTTGTCTCTATTGAATACACAACAATATTCTCGTTACTTGATAATTAGTTCATATAATCATAGAATAAATTAGTTATATTCTTGGATTTTTTTGGCTCTATTAAATAGAAATTAGAGTGATTCAATAAGTAGTTTACGCAACGCAAGTCCCTGTGGGGTCGACATTCGATTTAACATTATATTACTTGGTACGACCACGTATACTTGCGTGTGCGGTTTGGGACCAACAAGTTTTTGGCGCCGTTGCCGGGGACTTGAATATAGACTACTTTTTACTTACTTTATTTAATTTTTTATTTCATTGAGTCTA
>MDKJ01197860.1:0-14622 GCA_005239525.1 Nicotiana knightiana
AGAGAGAGAGAGAGAGAGAGAGAGAGAGAAAGAGAGAGAGAGATGGATAGATATTGATATGGGTATAGAATATCATATTAGGAAGAAACTACTCCCAAAATCGATTGAAAGATTTTTATTTTTTTATTTTAAAATAATTTTAAAACTACAACTTGAAATTACTACCCATTTTGAATTGATAATATATTTTTTTTATTTTAAAATAATTTTAAAACTCCAACATTGTTAGAGCTTTGTCCTAAAAAAATCTACACTTGTTTGAATAGTTAATTTTTAACTAACCTAAACCAACACTCACTCATGTTTGAATAGTCAATTATTAGGTAGTTAATTTCTTTATGTATTTTTTTTTTCATTTTCTTTTTTATTTTCTTTATTTTAAAATAAATTTTTGAATCTCCAAATTTATAGGAGGTTTGTCCTAAAATGTGATAATTATTAAATTTTTATTGGTACACTTGACTTCATCACATTGATTTGCTTCTCCTATTTTATATAGAAAGATATATATATATATATAGAGAGAGAGAGAGAGAGAGAGATATTGATATAGATATGCACTATTATATTTGGAAGATACTACTCCCAAATTTGAATTGAAAGTTCTTTGAATTGATAAGTTTTTATTTTTTTAATTTCGTTTTTTTTTATTTTGAAATAGATTTAAAACTCTAACTTTTATGAAGCTTTCCTAAAAATCTACACTTGTCACCGTATGGTTATGCCACGTAGAATCATATAATTATTTTACATTTGGCTTAATGTGTTGTCTATTTCTTTATATATATATATAAACTCCGTTCACTTTTACTCGTTCACTATGGACTTTGCCCGCCCCTTAAGAAATAATAAATAAAGTGCATAATTTACCATGATACCTATATTAATTATTTTACATCATCGCATTGATTTGCTTCTCCTATTTTATATAGATAGATAGTATATGTATAGATATTAATATAGATATAGACTATTATAGCATCATATAATTATTTTACATCATCATATTGATTTGTTTCTCCTATTATATATATATATATATATACACACACACTATTATATTAGGAAGAAACAACTCCCAAATTTGAATTGAAAGTTTTTTTATTTTTTGTTTTACAATAATTTTAAAACTACAACTTGAAGCTAATCCCCAATTTGAATTGATAAATTTTTATTTTTTAACTTCGTTTTTTGTTATTTTGAAATAATTTTAAAACTCTAACTTTGTTGAAGCTTTGTCCTAAAAAATCTACACTTGTCATCGTATGGTTATGCCACTTAGCATCATATAATTATTTACACTTAGCTTAACGTGTTGCCTTAGAGAGAGAGAGCCAGGTTATATAGTAAAATGTAGTATTAGTAAAGAGATAATATCTGCTTTAGAGTGGGAATTATAATATATAGAAGGTGAAATATATTCGAAAAACTAAAGAATAAAGTTTCTAAAGAGTAAGAAAATTTGGATACCATTATGCTAACAAATATAGATAAATTAAAGAACCTAGAATATTTTGATCTAAAAATATATCTAGAAAAGAAATATAGAATACTAAAAGATAATTCGATTATAAAGTGCAATTTCCATAGTGGAGAACACATATTACATACAGAAGATAAGCAATATAATATGTTGGTAGATTTAATAATTAATTTTAGCAAAAAATCTCAAGAAAATAATAAAAGCATACTAAGAACACTAGAAATTGTAGAATCATTACAAATTAAACAAAGAAAGTTAGAAAAAATTGATAAAATTTTAGGTCAAATGCAAGATAGTTATGAAGAAACAGAAACAGAATGTCTAATAAGTCTAAAAGAATTAATGGAATCAACTAGTTCTAGTCCATTTCAGAGAACAATTCATCATAGTACAGTACATACTAGTACGAGAAATGTACCTAGAAGAAGGGTATATAGACTAGGTCAAGAAATAGAAACAGAAAATATAAAACCATCAGGAAAAAGGATACCCATAGAAGAACCTATAAGACTACAAGAAGGAGAAAATAAAGGTAAAAATACTAAATATAACAGCTCACGATCCACAAATGTGGAACTCAGTAATAGACCTTTGGAAAGGAATAGTAGTGGCAGACTATATAAAGACCTACAATGAAACAGATGCAGAAACAATGTATAAATATATGAGAATAAACAAAAGGATTATGGGAAGCCTATAAGTCAGAATTCCTACAAGAATTTCAAGCTTTAATAGCAATGGGACATAATCCTTATAATATTACAAATAAAATACATAATTTAATTACAGGAGAAGATCCAAATAGTGGATTAGTAATATTACAAAAAAAACTTTAATAAAATTAGAACAATTAAGTATAAGCAGTTGGTTTCATATAAAGAAGGTCCTAAATGATTATTTTTATTACTGTACTATTAGTGGAAATGCTTTTGATCAAGATTTAAGTAAAAAATTATTTAATAAATTACCAGGAGTTATAGGAAGAGAAATAGAAGAACGATGGTACAAAAGAGACGGAGTAATACAGAATCCAAATGTTAAGTGGTTTATAGGACACAAAATACAGCATATAATGGAAATACTACAAAAATAGTGTACCCATATACAAGCACAAAAATAATTAAAACAGAATAATATGAGTTTTTGTAAATCAACTGCGTATACAACCCAAAGTTATGACAAAAATGAATATAAAAAGAAAAAATATAGAAGAGATAGACCTCAATATAACAGGGAATATAGTAGAAAAAATTATTATCTTAGAAAATCATCAGCTAAAATACCATACCTAGATAGAAATAGACATGTTAGGAAGTATAGAACAGAAAGAAATTATAAAAATAAACTAGAATGTTTCACTTGTGGAAGTGTAGAACACTTAGCCAATACATGCCCAAAAATAATTAATAATAAAATAAGAAATTCACAATTAATAGAAGATTTTCAAGAAACTTTAATAAACGTAGACGAACATATATTAGATAATGAAGGTATATACTCTACAGTAAGTGTAGATATTGAGGAAAAAACTTAAATGGATTCATCAGAATTAGAAGAAGAAGAATTAATAAACGAGATAGGATTAGAAAAACTAAATTTAGAAGAAATACAAACAAATACATTAGTAAACATATCTGAAGAATGTGATCATGATTTTGAAAGAAATAAAAGATTGGATAGTAATCAGTGTTTTATGTGTAAATTATACCCTAATAGGGATAAAAGAGCGAAAATGTAAGTTATGCTACCTAGAATGATGTATCTTATGTATAGAAAAAATTTGAAATAAAAATAAATAAAGAAGAAAAATATCAAGGGATAAATGATTCTACTCTCAATTTAAGATTAATGGCATTAGAAACCAGAATAAATGAATTAGGAAAAAGAATACAAAAAATGGTAAAGGGTAAACAAAAAATAGAAGATAGCGGAGAAAATACAACAGAATTCGTACGATGAAGAACTAATGGGTATAGAAAACTATGACCCACTGATATGAAATGAGGATAAAAAATTAAGTACAATAAAAATATTAGCAAGAATCAAAATAGTGGATTACGAAATAGAAACGTTAGTTTTAGTAGATTCCGAATGTACAAGATTTATAATAAATAAAAAGATAGTTCCACCAACTTTGATTAAAACCTTAGATAAGTCAGTTGCTGCTATGTAGATGGACGGGACTCATAATATATATAAATATTATGTAGATAAATCGCATATTAGCTTTATAAATACATGCTTAGATTTTTACAAACCTAGTTACAAGTTAGATAAAATCTGGGTAAGAGACTTAAATATAAATGTAGATTTTGTATTAGGATTAAGTTTTATATTACATAACAATGGTAGTTGTTTACTCAGTAGAGATGAAATAATATATTTTTTTAAAATATTACACATACACCAGTACAAACTTGAACCAGGATAAGGACACGATTAAATAAAGACCAGAAAAATATGCAAAAAGAGTGTTGTAAGGAAGGCAAAGATAAAAATACATGTTGTAGCGATAAAGAGGAATCTAAAACTTTAATATTAGAAGAAAATGAGGACAGAGATATACTAGAAAAAGATTATACCTTAATAGACATCGAAACAGAATTATATAATTTAAAATAGGAATAGAAAAAATAGGAATAATAAAAAATTAAAAAAATTTAGATAATATAATAAAAATACTAGATGAAATAGAGATAATAGGAGAAAAACCTCTAAAACACTGGGAAAACAATAAAGTTACGTGTAAACTAGATATAATCAATCCAGAATACATAATTAAAACAACCTCAATAGAAGCTACAAATCAAGATTTAGAAGATTTTAAAATTCAAATTAAAGAACTCATGAATTTAGGTGTAATAAGGAGATCCACTTCTAAACATAGGTCAGCAACCTTCATGGTAAGAAATCATAATGAAATAATAAGAGGAAAAGCAAGAATGGGTAATAAACTATAAAAAAAACTTAATGATAATACTAGAACAGACGGATATAAGCTACCTGATAAAACAAAACTGATAAATAGAATACAAGGAAAAAGGATATTTAGTAAATTTGATTGTAAATCAGGATACTGGCAAGTAAAGATGCATGAAGAGAGAATAGAATGGACAACATTAACTTGTCCAGAAGGGCATTTCGAATGGCTAGTAATGTCATTTGGACGAAAAACAGCTCCACCAATTTTTCAACGAAAAATGGATAGCATATTTGGAGAATATAAAAGGTTTGTTTTAGTCTATGTCAATGACATATTAGTATTTAGTAAAGATATCAAAGAATATTAGGACATCTACAGACAGTATTTTGTAGATATGTCACGACCCGAATTTTCCACTGTCGGGACCGTGATGGCGCCTAACATTGAACCCGCTAGGCAAGCCAACGTTAATGTTTATTTACCGTATTCATTTATTTTAACAGCTAACAGGTGATGTACAAATCAGCGGAAATAAAAGTGTGAGAGAAAACAAAGTCTAACAACTTAATTAAAAGCCATTACGAAAGTCATAATACTAAACCCAGAATTTTGGTGTCACGACTTCATGGACTGTCTATGAATACTACATATAAAGTTCTGAACAAAATAAATACATCTGTCTCAGAATAAAGAAGAACAGAGTGGAAATAAAATAGGAGGGGACGCCAAGGCCTGCGGACGCCTGCAGGACTACCTCGGAATCTCCAAAAGGACTGAAGGCAGCCTCCTCATTCTAAGGTCCGTAGGGTCCTATACCGGGATCTGCACAAAAGTGCAAAGTGTAGCATCAGTACAACCGACCCCATGTATTGAGTAAGTGTCGAGCCTAACCTCAATGAAGTAGTGACGAGGCTAGGACACGACAACCAACTAAACTTGTGCAATTTAATCATATACTTAGAAAATAATAACAACAAGAATTAAGCAGCTAAATATAAGGAAAGGAGGACATGTTGAGGGGAGGAAATATCAAATGATGGAAATAACGAAGTAAGGCAACAAATTAGATATCAATTTAAACAACAAAAGTAACAGCACAAAACAAGTGCACGGCATCATCCTTCGTGCTTTTACTCTCATCCTCACCAAATAATAAATAGAATGCACGGCATCACCCTTCGTGCTTTTACTCTCATCCTCACAATAAATCAATTTAAACGGCACGGCATCACCCTTCGTGCTTTTAATATCATAATACGGCATCACCCTTCGTGCTTTTAATATCATAATGCTGGCACGGCATCACCCTTCGTGCTTTTACCCTCTATCACAATATCATACACGGCATCACCCGTCGTGCTTTACACTCTTCCTCACCCAAACAAAGCAATTACAACAATCTGGCAAGGAAATCAACAATACAAACCACAATAATAAAGCCATAAAGTCTCGTCAAGGGATTCAACAGTAGAATCAATATCATCCCGGCGAGGAAAAACAGCTATAAACAATCTCACCTAGTTATAAATTTCACGTAGTAATTTTCAACTTGAACCAATACTCAACAATGATCAATACCAAAGAAAACACCACCAACATGGATAATTGTCAAATTAAACTCAAGTAATGCTTAATGAAAAAAAATCACATAAATCACAATACTCGACTCACGGCATGCTTGACAACAACGCATAGATACTCGTCACCACACCTATACATTGCACATTATACTAACATGTAACAAATAAGACACAATACCTATTCCATCAAGCTAAGGTTAAGCCAAACACTTGCCTCGAATTCCACGACCAAACTCAAGCCTCAATTACCGCTTTCCCTTTAGAATTCGCCTCCAATTCACTTGTATCTAGACATATTTAACTTAACAACATCAATAAGTGCTAAATAATTCAACCCCAATGCTTAATTATAGGTTTTCTATCATTTTTCCCAAAAAGTCAAAAATCAACCCGGGCCCGCTTGGTCAAAACACGAAGTTCGGACCAAAACTCGATTACCCATACACCCACGATCCAGAATGCGTAGTTTGTTTCGGATTCCTACCCCAAAATGAGGTCTAAATTCATATTATACAAAAATCCCTAACTCTACCCAAATCCCCAATTTTCTACCATTAAACCCCTAGAATTTTTGATAAAAATTGATGAAAAACATTGGAGGTTTGAAAGAAAATAGTTAATGGGAACTTACCTATGATTTTGGGAAGAAACGCTCTTGAGAAAATCGCCCTAAGCCTTCTACTTTTTTGAAATTTTGAAAAGAAAACGGCTGGAGTTCTATTTTAAAACTTCATTGCCCAACCATTGCACCTGTGGTGCTTAGGTCGCACCTGCTGTCACGGCCCGAATTTCCCATTGTTGGGACCATGATGGCGCCTAACATTGAACCTGCTAAGCAAGCCAACGTTACCGGTTATTCTAGATTATTTCTTTATTTTTAGCAACTAGCTAGTGACATACAAGATCAGCGGAAATAAAAGTGCGGAAGAAATAGAATCTAACAACCTTTTTGAATACTATCACAAAACCTATAATAACAACTCCCAGAACTTGGTGTCACACTTTCACGGACTATCTACGAATACTACAAATAAGGGGTTCGAACAAAAGTAAATACATCCGTTTCTAAAATAACTAAAACAGAAATAAAGAAGTGGAAGGGGACGCCAAGGCCTGCGGACGCCTGCAAGACTACCTCGGTGTCTCCAACTGGACTGAAGGCAGCCTCCTAGCTCTAATGTCCAAAGGGTCTTGTACCGGGATCTGCACAACAAAAGATGTGCAGGTGTAGCATCAGTACAACCGACCACATGTGCTGAGTAAGTGTCGAGCCTAACCTCGGCGAAGTAGTGACAAGGCTAGGACACGACAATCAAGACAACCTGTGCAATTTAATAATATTTGGAAGCAATAATAACAACAAGAGTAACCAGTTAAGTACAAGGGAAAAGGGGAAACATGTTGGGGGAAAGCAATATCAGATAACAGAAATAACGAAATAAGACAACAGTTCAATTATCTAAGTAACAACAGGAAATAACAATCACAGAGAAAACAGTGCACGGCATCACCCTTCGTGCTTTTACCCTCATCCTCACCAAATAATAATATAAAAGCAAGTGCACGGCATCACCTTTCGTACTTTTACTCTCATCCTCACCAAATAATAAACAAAAATGGCACGGCATCACCCGTCGTGATTTTAATATCATTACATGGCACGGCATCACCCTTCGTGCTTAACACTCTCATCCTCACAATAATCAATACACGGCATCACCCTTCGTGCTTAACACTCTCATCCTCACAATAATCAATACACGGCATCACCCTTCGTGCTTTACACTCTTCCTCACAATAATCAATACTACCCTTCATGCTTTACACTCTTCCTCACCCAAACAATATCAATAGCAGAAGTTTGTCAAGGAAAAATCAACAATATGAATCATAAATCATAACATCCCGGCAAGGGAACCACAATAAAAAATATCACTATCCCGGCAAGGGACACAACTATAATCAATCCCGCTCAAGTACATATCTTTACATAAGATTTCTTAACCGAAAAAATACTCAACAATATCCACTACCAAGAATTTCCACCGAATGAACAACTACTAAAGTGAAATTCAAGCTATAACACAGTAAATATCAATGAAAATCACATAATTCATAATTTCCGACTCACGAGCATGCTTGACACCAATGTATAGGTACTCATCACCACCTATATGTTGAACATGTTATAAACACACAGCAAATAAGAATCAACACCTATTCCCTCAAGCTAAAGTTAGGCCAAAGACTTCCACGACCAAAGTCACACCTCAATCACCGCTTTTTCTTTTGAACTCGACTCCAAATCAATTGTATCTAGACAGAATTGACTCAATAACATCAATAAACGCTAAATAATTCAATTCCAATGCTTAATTATAGCTTTTCTAACATTCTTCCCAAAAATCCAAAAATCGACCCCGTGCCCGCTTGGTCAAAAATGAGGTTCGGACCAAAACCCGATCACCCATTCACCCACGAGCACGGATATGTAATTAGTTTCGAAATCCGAGCTCAAAATGAGGTCTAAATTCTAATTATTCAAAAATCCCTAACTCTACCCAAATTCCCAATTTTTCTACCATTAAAACCCTAGAATTCTTGATAAAAGTTGATGAAAATCATTAGGAAATTGAAGGAAGGCCAGTAAGGGTCGTTCCTGCGGAGGTGTATCCGCTTCTGCGGAACTTTTGTAGCACCTGTGGAAAGGGGGATGGCTGGGATGGACCGCACCTGCGGCTGAAGGTCCGCACCTGCTGTCTCGCACCTGCGGCCCTAGGCTAGCAGGTGCGGGCACACCAGAACTGGTGGACCAGCAGTGATTTTCCAATTCTAAACACCCCGGAACCTACCCGAAACTCACCCGAGCCATCGGGGCTCCAAACCAAACATGTACACAACCTTAAAAACATCCTACAGACTTACTCATGCGATCAAATCGCCAAAATAACATCTTAAACAACAAACTTAGCATAGAATTCAAAGAAAAATCTCAAAACTTTCAAAGTTTCAAATTTCACAACCACGGGTCCGAATCACGTCAAATGACCTCCATTTCTAACCAAATTTTACAAGCATCACTCAAATACTATATTAAACCTGTACCAGGCTTCGGAACCAAAATACGGGCCCGATACCATCAATTTCAAATATAATCAAATTTTCAAAGTCTCTTATAATTTCAGTAAACAATTTCTTCCAAAACTTCATTTCTCGGGCTTGGGACCTCGGAATTCGATTCCGGGCATACGCCCAAGTCCAATATTTTCCTACGGACCCTCTGGGATCGTCAATTCACGGGTCCGGGTCCGTTTACCCAAAATGTTGACTGAAGTCAACTTAAATTCAATTTTAAAGGCAAAACTAGCATTTCTCACTTTGTTTTTCATATACAAGCTTCCCGGCTATACGCCCGGGCTACGCACACAAAACGAGATGAAATAAAAGGAGGTTTTCAAGGCCTCGGAACACCGTTTGACTTATAAAATGAGAGATGACTTTTTGGGTCATCACATTCTCCACCTCTAAAATAACTGTATATCCTCGAACGAACATAGAAAAGTACCTGAATCAGGGAAAATATGGGGATAATGGCTCCGCATATCGGACTCGGACTCCCAGGTAACTGCCTCGGCAGGCTGACCTCTCCACTGGACACGAACCGAAGGATAACTCTTCGATCTCAACTGACGAACCTGTCGGTCTAATATGGCGACCATCTCCTCCTCATAGGTCAAATCCTTGTCCAACTGGACACTGCTGAAATCTAACATATGGGCTGGACTCCGTGGTACTTTCGAAGCATAGACACATGAAACACCAGATGCACAACTATTATATTTGGTGGCAACACAAGTCTGTAGGCCACCTCTCCCACTCTGTCAAGAATCTCAAATGGACCAATGAATCTAGGGCTTAGCTTGCCCTTCTTCCCAAATCTCATCACGCCCGTCATGGGCGATACCCGAAGCAATACCCGCTCCCCAACCATGAATGCCAAATCACGAACTCTGCGGTCGGCATAACTCTTCTGCCTAGACTACGATGTACGAAGTCTATCCTAAATGATCTTAACCTTATCCAAGGCATCCTGCACTAACTCTGTACCCAACAACCGAGCCTCTCCCGGCCCAAACACCCAACCGATGACCGACACTGCCTACCATATAATGCCTCATAAGGAGCCATCTGAATGCTCAACTGATAGTTGTTGTTGTAGGCAAACTCAGCTAATGGCAAGAACTGATCCCAAGAGCCTCCAAAGTCAATGACACAGGCTCGTAGCATATCCTCCAAAATCTGAATAGTACGCGCGGATTGTCCGTCCGTCTGAGGATGAAATGTTGTGCTCAACTCAACCCTTGTGCCCAACTCACGTTGAACTGCCCTCCAGAAATGTGAGGTAATCTGCGTACCTCGGACAGAAATAATAGACACGGGCATACCATGAAGGAGAACAATCTCCCTAATGTAGATCTCTGCCAATCTCTCCAAAGAATAGGAAACTGCCACAGGAATGAAATGCGCTGACTTGGTTAGCCTATCCACAATGACCCGTACCGCATCGAACTTCCCCTGAGTCCGTGGGAGCCCAACTATGAAATCCATTATGATACGCTCCCACTTCCTCTCGGGAATCCCAATCGGCTGCATCAAACCACTCGGTCTCTGGTGCTTGTACTTAACCTTCTGACAGTTCAAGCACTGTGCTACATATGCCACAATATATTTCTTCATCCTCCGCCACCAATAATGCTGCCGCAAATACGGGTACATGTTTGCGGCGCCAAGATGAATGGAATATAGGGAACTATGGACCTCCTGCAACATCAACTCACGTAGTCCCTCACATTGGGTACACAGATACGACCCTGCATCCGTAGAACTCCATCATCACCAACTGTAACCTGCTTGGCATCGCCGTGCCGGACCGTATCCCTTAGGACACACAAATGAAGATCATCATACTGCTGGTCTCGAATACGATCAAATAATGAAGAACGAGCAACTGTAAAATCTAGAATACGACCAGGCTCAGAAACATCCAGTCTCATGAATCAATTGGCCAAAGCCTGAACAACCAAAGCAAGCGGCATCTCTCCGATCGGAATATAAGCAAGACTACCCATGCTTGCTGACTTCCTACTCAAAGCATCGGCCAACACATTGGCCTTCCCCGGATAATATAAGATGGTGATATCATAGTCCTTCAATAGCTCCAACCATCTTCTCTGCTTCAAATTCAACTCCTTCTGCTTGAAAAAATATTGCAAACTCTTGTGATCCGTGAACACCTCACAAGACATGCCATATAAATAATGCCTCCAAATCTTCAGCGCGTGAACAATGGCTGCTAACTCCAAATCATGAACTGGATAATTCTTCTCGTGGATCTTCAACTGACGCGAAACATATGCAATAACCTTGCCATCCTGCATCAACACTGCACCAAGTCCAACCCGAGATGCATCACAATACACAGTATATGGCTCTAAACCTGAGGGCAAAACCAACACCGGCGTCGTGGTCAAGGCTGTCTTGAGCTTCTGAAAGCTCGCCTCACACTCATCTAACCACCTGAACTGGGCACCCTTCTGAGTCAACCTGCTCATCGGGGCTGTAATAGATGAAAAACCCACCATAAACCGACGATAGTAGCTTGCTAAGCCCAAGAAACTCCGAATCTATGTAGTTGATGTGGGCCAAGACCAATCCTTGAATGCTGAAATATTCTTGGGATCCACCTGGTTACCCTCTACTGATACAACATGACCCAGGAATGCAATTGAACTCAACCAGAACACACACTTAGAAAATTTAGCATACAATTGATTGTCCTTCAAAGTCTGAAGAACGACTCGAAGGTGCTGCTCGTGCTCCTCCCGGCTGCGGGAATAAATCAGAATATCATCAATGAAGACAATCACGAAGGAATCCAGATAAAGCCTGAACACTCGGTTCATCAAGTCCATAAAGTTGATGGGGCATTTTTCAACCCGAATGACATCACTAAGAACTCATAATGCCTGTACCGAGTGCGAAAAGTTGTCTTAGGGACATCGGATGCCCTAATCCTCAACTGATGGTAGCCATATCTCAAATCGATCTTCAAAAATACTTTGGCACCCTATGCTGATCAAACAAATCATCAATTTGCGGCAATGGATAATTGTTCTTGACGGTCACCTTGTTCAATTGTCGATAATCTATACACATCCTCATCGACCCATCCTTCTTCTTAACAAACAAAATCGGCGCACCCAAGGCGAGAAACTAGACTTAATGAAGCCTTTATCAAGCAAATTCTTCAATTGTTCTTTCAACTCCTTTAACTCGGGCGGGGCCATATGATAAGGCGGAATAGAAATGGGTCGAGTGCCCCGAGCCAAATCAATGCAAAAGTCAATATCCCTTTCGGGTGGCATACCCGGTAGGTCTATAGGGAATACCTTTGGAAACTCACAGACTATGGGCACAGACTCCATAGAAGGAACCTCGTTACTAGAATCACGAACATAAGCCAAATAGGCCAAACATCCCTTCTCAACCATGCGTCGAGCCTTCATATAAGAGATAAACCTGCTGAAAGAATGGCCAAGAGCCCCTCTCCACTCCAATCAAGGCACTCCTGGCAAGGCCAAGGTCACAGTCTTGGCATGACAGTCTAGAATAGCATGATAGGGGGACAACCAATCCATCCCCAAAATAACATTGAAATAGACCATATCAAGGAGTAAAAGATCTACTCTGGTCTCCAGACCACCGATAACCACTATACATGAACGGTAGACTCGATCTACCACAATAGAATCACCTACCAGTATAGATACATATACAGGATTACTTAGGGAATCAAGAGGCATAATCAGATAAGGATCAAAATATGAGGACACGTAGGAATATGTGGACCCCAGGTCAAATAAAACTGAAGCATCCCTGCTGCAAACTGAAACCATACCTGTAATGACTGCATCGGAGGCTTCAGCCTCAGGCCTGGCGGGAATAGCATAACATCGAGGTTGGGCCCCACCAATCTGAACATCTCTGGGTTGACCTACTGCGGGTTTTCCTCTACCTCTAATAGCATGAGCTTCACCTCTAACTGTCTGGCCTCCACCCCTGGCACCTCGACCTCCACCCCTAGCTGGCTGAGGGGTGGTGGAGAACCTGGTGCGGGAATCATAGCACGAGAACCCTGGTGCTGAGAACCACTTGAGGCTCGGGGGAAATCTAGCAATGTGCCCCGGGCCACCACAAGTATAACAAGATCTCGGCTGCTGAGACTGCTAGCCCTGAAACTGTCCCTGTCGACCGGAGTAACCACTCTGAAAACTCTGGAGCGGTGGTGCACTGATAGGAGCTGGTGGTGTACTGCGGGATACCTGGAGTGCTATCTGAAAGGATCTAGGGGGATGACCTCTAACTAAAAGTATCCCTGCCCCCAGATAAGGCACCACTGAACCGGCCAAAATGACGAGGCCTCTTGTTAGACCCCTGACCACTACCCTGTAATAAGATCATCTCAACTCGTCTGGCAATATTGGCCCCTCCTAGAATGAAATATCACTGCCTGTCTCTCTGGCCATATGTATTCTAATCGGCTGATCTAGACCCTCAATAAACCTCCTCACTCTCTCTCGGTCGGTGGGGAGTATCATGATAGCATGTCGGGCCAAAGTGATGAATCAGGTCTCATACTGTGTAACTGTCATAGAACCCTGCTGGAGATGCTCAAACTGCCTCCGGAGATCCTCTCTCTGGGTGACTGGAAGAAACTTCTCCAAGAACAAATCGGAGAACTGGGCCCAAGACAAAGGTGAAGATCCAGCTGGTCTGGTCAAGCAATAATCCCTCCACCAAGTCTTGGCGGGACCAGAAAGGCGGAAAGTAGCAAAATCGACCCTATTGGTCTCCACGATCCCATGTTCTGAATAACCTCACAGCAACTGTCTAAGTAATCCTGGGGATCCTCTGAAGATGCCCCGTTGTAAGTAGTAATGAAAAGCTTGGTGAACCTGTCCAACCTCCACAAAGCATCAGCAGACATAGCTGCTCCATCACCGGTCTGAGCCATGATACCCGGTTGATCTATCCCAACTGGCTGAGCTACTGGAGTCTGAAACTGAGGAGCCAACTGCCTGGAGTGCGAGTAGCGGTAGTCTGGGCTCCTCCCCCAGCCTGAGAGATGACTGGTGCTGCAGGAAGCAAACCTGCCTGAGCCACACTCTCCATGAGGCCCACTAGGCGGACCAGAGCATCCTAGAGTACTAGGGTGGCAATGAACCCCTCGGGGACCTGAGCTGGCCCAACCGGGACTGTCTGGGCAGGAACCTCATCAACAAACTCTCCCTGAGGCTCCTCCACTGGGGTTGCTGCTCTGGGTTTAGCTCTGCCCCTGCCTCGGCCTCGGCCTCGGCCCCTCGTAGGAGCTGCAAATGGAGGCTCGGGCAGCTGATCAGTTGATGAAAAAGCACGTGTTTTCTCCATCTGCGAGAGAATAGAGTAAAAATTTAGTTAGCATTGAGAATTCAAATCGCACGATAGAGAAGAATAGATGTAAAGTCATTCCTAGGCTCTGTAGCCTCTAGGGGATAAGCACAGATGTCTCCGTACCGATCCCTCAGACTCTACTAAGC
>MDKJ01212882.1:0-21748 GCA_005239525.1 Nicotiana knightiana
ATAGCTTTTCTCAAATTGGACAACAGACTGTCTAGGCATGCGACCACTATGCGGTCTGCATACCTGATCTGCGATCGCATAGCGGACCGCAGATCCGCGCAGTTCTGGAAAATTTCATCTTTTAAGTCCGGGGGTGCTTTTTACTTCAAAAAGGTCCGTTGTAAGAATTTCCACAGTTATAACAACATGGAGACCTATTCGGGAATTGTTTTTAGTTAAAAAATTTTACGAGTCTTTACATCCTCCCCCACTTAAAATCATTCGTCCTCGAATGAGGATCGGGGAATCACTTAGTTAAGAGAACACAAAACATGCCAACCCCCAAATTTTTACTAACTCCTATATTTCCTGAAAATTTCGCTAGAGTTTCCTTTGAAATTAGGCCTATCTACCTGTCAGAGGGCCCCCGAAACACATTTTAACCAATTCCACACATTTTCAGTTACTCTATCAACTTGCACATAATCTGGTCATTTCAACAAGTTGCATATAATTCAATTGCTTCCAAAAGCCACACATAGTTCAGTTAATTCCACAAATTTGCACATGATTCAACTATTACAATGAGTTGCACATAATTAAGCTATTTCAGTGAGTTGCACATGATCCAACTAATCACAACAACATATAAATTTATGGCACAAAGTTTGAGAAGTCACAATAGTAGGGTAATTAGGGGAATTGAGTGTTCTTGCACAAAAATTGACACTAATGTAATTGCTTAGAGATGAAAACTTTTAAAACCACTACCAGCTTATTCAAACAAGTGGGGATATTTCTCTTTCATTTCAATTTCCGCTTCCCACGTGCTTCTTCGACTTGTTGACTCCGCCATAATACTTTGACCGAAGCGACCTCTTTGTTTATCAACCTACGAACTTGCCTATCACAAATAGCAACCGGAACCTCTTCATATGACAATTTTTCATTAATTTCAATGGTCTCAACCGACACGATGACAAGTGGATCTCCAACTACCTTCTTCAGCATGGGCATATGAAACATCGGGTGCACTAATGACATCTCAGGAGGCAATTCTAGCCTATACGCCACCTACCCTATCCGTTGAGCAATCATATATGGCTCGACATACCTTGGGCTCAATTTCCCTTTTTTTCCAAACCGCATCACTCCTTTCATGGGAGATACCATGCATGTGAATAATCTACTATAATCTAGCAAAGGGAAGTAGGCTAGGGCAAACTTTCACTAAAAAGGGGGCTAGTTAATCTAAAGGACCATATAGTATTTGATAAAATGCCCAAATGAGTTCAAGGTTCGTAACTCTAAGTTTGAATGTGTCACATTGTAAATTAGATTGAAGGCGTTAGAAGGTCCGGTGATTTGGGATAGAAATTAAAGGGAAATTCCAACTCGAGGTATGTATGGCTAACTTTAATCTTTGTAGAGTCACCTCGTTGGTGTCCGAGCATTCGGTATGAGTTCCTTGCTTATGCATATGTGAAATGATAGTTCTAAGGTGTTGAGGCGTAAGATTTTGTTCTCTGATTGTCTTAGTTGATTTTCATGCCACCATGCTATGTGAGGTTGTGAAATGTGATTCTTTGTGCTTAATCTATTATGTGCAAAACTCGTTAAATGCTTGAACATATTGGGATGAAATGATGTGCTACTGAATGAAAGAAATGATAACGAATCCAATTGTTGAATTTATTTAAGTGATAAAGGGTGTGTAGTAAGTGATGGGAAGGAATTGTAGATTGATTTAATTGAGCTAAATGACCGTGGCAATACCGTATGTGACTCATTGTTTGGTATGGATTATTTGTGCCCTTGATTCCTCTTGGTTATTAGCTGTTATAAATTTATACTCTTGATGATGAAAATCCTTGTGATTGAATTGTTGGTTGTTGTTGCTATCAAATGTGATTGTACGGTGGGATCGGTTGCGCGCCACAATAGAAGAAATAAGGTTGAGAATTAATAAGGGTGAAATGTGATTGTACGGTGGGATCGGGTTACGTGCCGCAACATAAGAAATAAGGTTGATAAGTAATAAGGGTGAAATGTTATTGTACGGTGGGATCGGGTTGCGCGCTGCAACAGAAGAAATAAGGTTGAGAAGTAATAAGGGTGAGATGTGATTGTACGGTGAGATCGGGTTGCGTGCCGCAACAGGGTACAATTGAAATAAGAAATTGTGGAAAACTCATTTGTGATTCTCTGTATCTCTATGCAATATTTGTTTGGGTTTCTTTAACTACCTCTTATATGTGTATTGTTTGATTTTACCTAGAGTAAAGTTTGTTCATACATGCTAGTACTATTCCCTAGTACTAATGTCCTTTTTGTCGGGGGCGCTACATATTTTATATGGATTTAGGTGGTTCTATAGCAGGTAGCTCCGACCGCCGATAGTGGTGCCTCCTCTTCATCCCTTCAGCGATTCTGGTGAGCCTCATTCCTTCTTGGGGCCGTGTGTAGACTGTGTCATCCTCTTTTGTATATGTTATGTTTTTAAAGGTATAGTCGGGGCCTTGTTGCCGGCAAGTCTATGTAAACTCCTAGTACTCTTAGAGGCTCACATAATGTGGGTTGTGTATATATATATTTTGGGCAGTATTTGTATTTACTCATAGTCGTGGACCGAATCGGAAATGTTGTATGTAGTTTGTATGTTTCGAAATTATCAAAGGCTGAAATGTTAAAAAGAAGAAATGAACTTAAGTTGTAAACTCATGCTTTGAATTTAATTTGCAATTTCATGTGAAATATTGTATACTATAAACACGGGGTAATGCGTTGGGTAAGAAAGGCAATCCAGGTCCGCTTGACCGGGTTCATCCGGTTAGGAACCGGTCTCGTCCCTCGATTTTGGGGCCTGACACACTTGGCATCAGAGATTCAGGTTTTAAAAGTGTCCTAGGATGTCTCGGAGACGTGTCTAGTAGAGCCCTTCTTATCGGTTTTTTGTCGACCACATCTATAATTAGGGGGCTGCATGGACATTTAGGAAAATACCCTTTATTGTTATTTTGTATCGTGCGATGTGGTGGAAGGTGAGGTTGTCTATCTCTAATTCGTGCATTGTTCCAATTTTCAATTAATGGCACCCAAGAAGAAAACCCGACTCGGGCTAGAGGCCAATGCCACCCCAGGAGTGGTCGTAAATTCCTTATCTGATAGTGCGAGTGAGAATGATTCCCCGACCCTGAATCTGCCTGACTCTTCCATCCCAGGACAAGCTATTCCTATTCCTGCTCCAGCGGAGGGTGCTACAGTCCCTCTCGCTGATGTTCCTGATCCTTCCTCAGTCCCAGCTTCCGGTCTCGGTATTTCTGATGGGGAACTCAGGGGATCTATACAGATGTTGACTCAGCTAGTGGCCTCCCAGGCCCAAAGATCAAGTATTGCCCCTGCATCCTCTACTGAGAAAGGGGATTCTTCAGGTTTTAGGGTCAAGCAGTTTCTGCGGTTAGCCCCTCCAGAGTTCACAGGCACTGACCCAGAGGCCGACCCTCAGGATTTTATAGATGATATGTGCAAGACTCTTGAGGTTATGAAGGCTACAGAGAGAGAGGGGGTTGAGTTAGCTTACTATCATTTGAGGGGAGCGGTGTATTCGTGGTTTGAGATGTGGGAGGATTCCCGTGGGGAGGGGAGCCCTCCGGCGAGGTGGGATGAGTTTGTAGGTGCTTTCATGGATCATTTCTCGCCTGCCAAGACTATGGCAGCCCTCGCTACAGAGTTTTAGGTCCTCAAGCAGGGCAACATGAGTGTGTGGGAGTATCATATGGAGTTCGGGCGCTTGTCCAAGTATGTTGTCCATCTGCTGCCGACTATGGAGGCCAGAGTTCACTGGTTTGTTCAGGGCCTTGGTCCTTTGGTTATCAATGAGGCTGCTACAGCTTCCTTGAATTCATATCTGAATTATGGGAAGATCGTGGGATTCGCCCAGGCTACCGAGGCTCGAAAATTAAAGATAAAAATGGAGAGAGAGAATGGTAGTAGGGCCCAGTCAGCGGGCAAACCTGGGAGTTCAGTTGCAGGTGAGAGATCAGCCTTTGGGAGAGAGTCATCAGGGCCATCTCAGTCCTATGCTCAGACCTCAGCCAGTCGGTCGCCATCAGGGCACAGTTATCAGCAGGGAGGTCGCTTTGGACCAAGTTCAGATAACAGGAGATTCCATCAGTCAGGTCGTTCAGGCGGGAGGTTCCAGCAGCAGCGGAGGGCCCCATGCCCTAAGTGTGGGAGGTTTCATTCTGAGCCTTGTTACTTGGATATACCGGTATGCTATAGATGCGGAGAGAGAGATCATGTTCAGCGAGGCTGACGTGCACCCAGTCAGGGCACGGGTAGGGGCACTGCTCAGCCATCCAGTTCGTCAGCCGCTACATCTTTAGCACGCCCTCCAGCTCCAGCAGGGCGCGGTGCAACTAGGGGTAGAGCACGGGGTCAAGGGGGACCCATTCGGTTCTATTCTTTGGGTGGTCGCCAGAGTGTAGAGGCTTCTCCAGATGTTGTCACAGGTATTCTGACTGTTCAAACACATGATGTTTATGCTCTTATTGATCTCAGGTCTTCTTTGTAATATGTTACTCCATTTATTGCTTCAAGTTTTGGGATAGAACCCGAATAGCTTCATGAGCCGTTCTCGGTGTCGACTCCGATTGGTGATTCTATTATGGCTGTGCGATTCTATAGGAATTGTGTTGTCACGGTGTGTGGTCGAGATATCACGGTCGATCTTATTGCGCTAGGGATGGTAGCTTTCGATGTTATCATGGGGATGGATTGGCTCTACTCGTGCTTTGCTAAACTCGACTGTCGAACCAGAATTATGAGGCTCGAGTTTCCTAAGGAACCAATTATTGAATGGAAGGGGAATTATGTTGTGCCAAGAGGCAGGTTTATTTCCTACCTTAAGGCCTCAAAGATGATCAGGAAGGGGTGTATCTACCACTTGGTCTGGGTTGCGGACACCACTTCAGAGGTGCCTGCTCCCGAGTCCGTGCTAGTCGTGAATGAGTTTCTTGAGGTCTTTCCGGATGAGCCTCCTGGGATTCCACCAGATAGAGAGATTGATATCGGGATTGATGTATTGCCGGATATGGAGCCAATATCTATTCCACCCTATAGGATGGCGTCGGCAGAGTTGAGGGACTTAAAGGAGCAATTGAGGGACCTTCTAGAAAAGGGTTTCATTAGGCCTAATGTGTCGCCTTGGGGTGCACCAGTTCTTTTTGTCAGAAAGAAAGATGGATTGCTTCGGATGTGTATTGATTATCGGCAATTCTCAACAAGGTCACCATAAAAAACAATTACCTATTGCCTCGGATAGATGATTTGTTCGACCAATTGCAAGGTGCTAGGTTCTTCTTAAAGATTGATTTACCATCTGGGTATCATCAGTTAAAGATCAGGGGGCAGGATATTCCTAAGACCGCCTTCAGGACTCATTATGGGCACTTCGAATTCTTGGTAATGTCTTTTGGGCTAACCAACGCCCCAACAGCTTTTATGGATCTTATGATTCGGGTTTTCAAACTGTTTCTTGACTCTTTCGTGATAGTCTTCATCGACGATATCCTTGTTTATTCGCTAAGTCAGGAAGATCATGCTAATCACCTCAGGGCAGTTGTGCAGACCCTACATCAGCACCAGTTGTATGCAAATTTTTCAAAATGTGAGTTTTGGCTAGAATCAGTCACCTTTTTGGGCCATGTTGTTTCCAGGGAAGGGATTCGGGTTGATACCCAAAAGATCACAACAGTGAAGGATTGGCCTAGACCAACGACCCCAATGGAGATCCGTAGTTTCTTGGGTTTAGCTAGATATTATCGGAGGTTCGTTGAGGGATTCTCTACTCTCGCCTCCCCATTGACTAAGCTGACGCAGAAAGCGGTTAAGTTCCAGTGGTCTGATGCTTGCGAGAAGAGTTTCCAAGAGTTGAAATCAAGATTAAATTCGGCATCGGTATTGATTTTGCCCGAGGGATCAGAGGGATTTGTGGCTTATTGTGATGCTTCAAGGGTTGGCTCGGGGTGTGTGTTGATGCTATGTGGTAAGGTAATAGCGTATGCTTCTAGGCAGCTCAAGAATCATGAGAAGAATTATCCGACGCATGATTTGGAGCTTGCGGTGGTTGTGTTTGCATTGAAAATCTGGCGACATTATCTTTATGGGGTCCATGTGTATGTGTTCACAGACCACAAGAGTCTTCAGTATTTATTCAAGCAGAAAGAGTTGAACTTAAGGCAGCGGAGATGGTTGGAATTGCTCAAAGATTATGATATGAACATTTTGTACCATCCAGGAAAGGCGAATGTGGTGGCCGACGCTCTTAGTCAAAAATCCATGGGTAGCTTGGCTCGTTTGGAAGCAGGTTAGAGGCCTTTGGCTCGGGAGGTTTATTAGTTGGCCAGTCTTGGGGTTTGTCTTTCGGCCTTAGATGAAGGGAATGTTGTGGTGCATAATGGAGCGGAGTCTTCACTTGTAGCAGAAGTCAAGGAAAAGCAAATCAGGGATCCAACATTGGCGCAGTTAAGAGAGGCAATTATGAATCACAAGACTACAACATTTTCACTCGGAAATGATGACTGTGTTTTGCGGTGCCAAGAGAGGCTATGTGTTCCGGACGTGGGCGATCTTCGAGAGAGAGTAATGGCGGAGGCTCACAATTCCAGGTATTTCGTACACCTAGGTTCTACGAAGATGTATCACGACCTCAAGGAGATTTATTGCTGGAATGGTATGAAGAGGGATGTGGCGGACTTTGTGGCTAAGTGCCCAAATTGTCAGCAAGTGAAGGTCGAGCATCAAAGGCCTGGTGGGCTAACGCAGCTTATGGAAATACCAATGTGGAAATGGGAGATGATCAATATGGACTTCGTGGTAGGGTTACCCCGCACTCAGCGCAAGTTCGACTCAATTTGGGTAATTGTGGATCGACTCACAAAGTCAATGCATTTATTGCCATCAAGTCCACCGATACTGCAGAACAGTACGCTCAGTTGTATATCAAAGAAATAGTCAGACTCCATGGCACTACAGTAACTATTATCTTGGAGCGAGGGGCTCAGTTCACAACTAACTTTTGGAAGAAATTTCAGCAAGGTTTGGGTATGCAGGTAAATCTCAGCACAACTTTCCACCCGCAAACGGACGGTCAGGTCGAGCGGACCATTCGGACGCTTGAAGATATGTTACGGTCTTGTGTATTAGATTTCAAGGGTAGCTGGGATGATCACTTGCCGCTTATAGAATTTTCTTATAATAAGAGTTTCCATGCTAGTATTCAGATGGCCCTATTTGAGGCATTGTACGGTAGGAGGTGTAGGTCTCCGATTGGATGGTTTGAGGTTGGTGAGGCAGAACTGATAGGACCGGATCTTGTGCATCAAGCTATGGAAAAAGTTAGATTCATTCAGGAGAGGATGAAGACTGCTCAGAGTCGTCATAAATCCTAATTCTTCAAGAACCAACCTATGTGTGTTCTATTCTAAATAAATTCTGAGAATTTTGGGAAATGGGGTGAAGACTTACCTCTTATGGTGAAGAAGATAAAGATTACTTGATAATTTTCGGGCCTGAGTAGAGATGATGGACCAATTTGATGAAGAAGAAGACTTTCTCTCACTAAACTCACTCTCCCTTCTCTCTATTTTGTTCTGAAAGGGGGTAAGTGCTTTATTAGGTTGGGGTCGGGTATAAAAATTATAAATTAAAAGCCCCAAAACAGGAAATATGGTCAGGAATGCGATCGCATTCTTGCTATGCGGTCTGCATTCCTGTCGTATAAATGGCCCTCAAATGGGCCAAAATGAGGAACCGGACTGCCAAGGTATGCGACCACTATGCGGTCCGCATACCTGTTATGCGATCGCATAGTGCGTCGCATAACCTCCTCCGCAAAAATGAAGGTGCAGGGATGCGATAGCTATGCGGACCGCATTCATGAAATGTGATCGCATTATGGGCCGCATAACTATCCTCAAATTAGACAACAGACTGTCCAGGCATGCGACCACTATGCGGTCCGCATACTTGATCTGTTATCGCATAGTGGACCGCAGATCCGCGCAATTTTGGAAAATTTCATCTTTTAAGTCCTGGGGTACTTTTTACTTCAAAAAGGGCCGTTTTAAGAATTTTCACAGTTATAACAACATGGAGACCTATTCGTGCATTGTTTTTAGTTAAAAACTTTTTACGGGTCTTTACAATCTCAAAAGCCCCTCGGGCATATCAGTAAAACGGGGTACTCGACCCAAAACATCTTTTTTATATCTCAAAATAGTGTAAATAAGGCCGAGTTTCAAAAACAGTTAAGCACAATATGACTGAGTATAAATCATAAATCAACAGTGAGAAAATAGCAGTAAAAAGCCCCCAAAGGGTCCAAACAAGTCAACACGAGGCCCCAAATATGGCTTATAGCCCAAATATATCAATAGTATTAGAACACAATTTAACATATGGTTTAGAGTAAAAATACGCAACTCAATAGTTGTCACGGAAAGGACCAAGTCCAATCCAAAAATCAGTGTGTGCCACATACTCGTCATCCGACATGTGCGCCATTATAAAAACAGTGAGAAAATATGAAGTCTGGGGTTTCATACCCTCAGGACAAGATTTATAACCATTACTTACCTCTACCGGGCCACAATACTAATCCGCGATGCTCTTGCTCTTCTAATTGGCTCCTGATTGCTCCGAATCTAACCAAAACCAGATTAACATCATCAATATACGCTAAAGGAACAAAACCCAATCGAAAACTATCAATTTAGACACAATTCTCGAAATACGGCCAAACCCGAGCCACGTCTCAGAATTCGATAAAATTTACATCACTAGAATCCTCATCCTCCCACGATTCCAAACATACCAAGAACACCAAAATCGGACCACAATTTCCCACCCAAATCCTCAAAAGAAATTTCCAATTCCATGCACTTAACCTCCCCAATTCTGGGTTTTAAATCCAACAATTTTCCGATTTAATTACTTAGAAAACGATATAGAAACGAGTTATGAAGTTGAATACCTTACCTCCAAGTGATTCCCTTAGATTTCCTCTTCAAACCCTCTCAAAGAGCTCCCAACTCATTCAATAATGGAGAAAAAATAAACTAATCTCGCAAAAATGACCTTTTAAAACATTCTGCCCAGCATTAATATTCCCTTCAGTGCGATCGCGGGACCACCCACGCGATCGCGAAGAACAAACTCACTGCCTCCAAATTTTACCCATTGCAATCGCACCATTCCTCATGCGATCGCGAAGCTTCGAATCCCTGACCTATGCGATCGCGTACTCATTCACGCGGTCGCGAAGAACAATTGCAACAACACACGCGCCCTCATTTTCTTCTACGCGATCGCACAATACACCACGCGACCGCACTGCTCTGGCTGCCCAACCTATGCGATCGCAAAACTCCTAACGCGATCTCATAGAACAAATCTGACTGCCTCAAACTTTACTCTATGTGATCACGGATGAACTCACGCGATCACAATGAAGAAATCACTGCTGCCAAAACACCAGAAAAACAACAGACTCCTTAAGACCAAAAATGCCCGTTTGAGCATCCGAAATACACTCGAGGCCCCCGGGACCTCAAAAAATCCTACCAACACACCCCATAACATCATTCAAACTTATTCGAGCCTTCGAAACACCAAAAACAACACGAAAACACCAAAATTACATCAAATTTAAGCCTATGAACTTTTAAATTTCTAAATTTCGCCAATGATGCCGAAACCAACCAAAACACATCCGATTGACCTGAAATTTTGCACACATATCCAAAATGACATTACGAACCTTCTCTAACTTCCAAAATTCCATTCCGACCTCGATAGCCTATTTTCCACTGCCGACCGAAAATCACCAATTAAAGCCTAATTCTACATCGGACATCAAAACTTCATTCTGAACACACTCCTAAGTCCAAAATCACCTAATAAAGCTATCCGATCCATAAAATACACATTCCAAGGTCGTTTACCAATAAGTCAACTCCCAGTTAACTTTTTCAACTATTAAGCTAATTTAAGAGACTAAGTGTCTCAGTTCTCACCACGACCACTCCGAACCCGAACCAACCGACCCAACACGACATAAATAGTTTAAGAAACATATGATAAAGCAGAAAATGGTGAAACGGGGCTAACCTCACGGAACGACCGGCCGGGTCTTTACAGCCTGAGAGAAATATAGAGTAGTGAGTGTAATCATGTGTGAGAGCTGTGAGCACTATGTGCATTTCCACTATGTTGATACATTGGCATATAGAGTACTTAGATATACTCGGGCCACTTATCATATTGGTCATATTCTATTTTCATTATCTGTCGAAACTGTGAGCATGCCTAAATTATGTGTACTGTTTTCATTACAATTATTGAGGTTTAGTCCGTCACTACCTCTCAGCCCATAGTTTGAGTTTGTTACTTCTGAGTTGGTGTACTCACATTACCCCCTGCACCTTGTGTACAGATCCAGGTACATCGGGACCCGGTAGTGGTTGCTGAGTTGCAGTCAGAGTTCCTTGAGAGGCATCGAGGTAGCAGTTGGAGATCGCAGCCTCGATTATCTCTTTCTCTATCCACCTGTCATATTTACTTATTTCAGACAACTCTGTGTCGGCTCTTTACTTTGATATTTTGATGTAGTAGCTCATGACTCGATGACGCTAGATCTGGGCTCGGGTTTTCTCTTAGTTATGTGTTCGATGATGATTAAACTCTTAAATGCTTTATAAATATGAGACTTTAGCTACAAATATAATGAATTTTCTGAAAATATCTGGTAACAAATGAAATGTGTGGCTTGCCTAATTTCACGATAGGCGCCATCACGACTGGGTATTTCGGGGTCGTGACATATGCGCTTCAAATTAATATAAAATATATGTGCTTAAATATTTTATGGGATAACCAATTTCTTCTAAAAACTATATGACGACTCTCTTTATTCCAAATCTCTAAAAAATGTAATTATTTTTATTGATGGCCCTTTTGTAACGATTCGACCGGTCGTTTTATTTTGTAGAACCCCGTTTCCCTAAATAAGACTTCCCGTACTTGATTTATTTGATTTATGACTTTAGGGGGTGGTTGGTTCAGGATTTCGGGGACTTTGGGTTGGAATCGAAACACTTGGTTCCTTAAAGTTGGCTTAAAAGACCAAGTTTGACTTCGGTCAACATTTTGAGTAAACAACCTTGGAATCGGGATTTGACGGTCCCAATAGGTTCGTATGATAATTTCGGACTTGGGCGTATGTTCGGAACGGGTTTCGGATGACCCGGGAGTGTCTCGGCGGCAAATAGTGAAAATTGGATTCTTGAAGGTTTTTGAAGTTCTATAAATGTGGTTTGGAATGCGTTTTGGTGATATCGAGGTCCAAATGGGATTACGAGACCGGGAATAGTTCTGTAATGTCATTTAGTACTTGCAAGCAAAATTTGGTATCATTCTGAGTAGTATAAGTACGTTTCGGCATGTTGGAAGTAGATTGAAGAACTTAAAGTTCATAAGTTTGATTCAATTGGTTTTAGGGTGTGATTCTTAGTTTTAATGTTGTTTTGGGCATTCAGAAGGTTCGAGAGAGTTCGTTTTATGATTTATAACTTATTGGTATGTTTGGACGGGGCCTCGGGGGCTCCGGATGCCATTCGGACGTCACGCGAGTTGAGTCCAAGCTCAAAATGAGCTGCTGGTGCACCAGTTCTGGTGCGACCGCACCTGCGGTTGGGCAGCTGCAGGTGCGGGCGAGCTGCACAGATACGGCCCAAGAGCGGAGCCCAGGTTCCGCAGATGCTATCCCTTTTTCGCAGAAGCGGAACCGCAGGTGTGTTCACCTGTCCGCAAGTATGAGACTAGCAAGTCGTGCCCCTTTCTGCAGATGCGAACAATGGTCCGCAAAGGCGAGACCGCAGGTGCAAAAGTCGCTGAAGTCAGTGCCTTCATTTAATACGAGAGTTTGTCATTTTTTACTCACTTCACTCAATACTTGGGCGATTTGGGAGCTTCAAAAAGGGAGATTTCAACCTAGATTTGTGAGGTAAGTAATCCCTACATAATGTGAGTTTAACACATAATTTATGGGTAGATTACAACATGTAAATTTGTGAAAATTATGAGTTTAGAGTAAAAACCTAGGGTTTCGATAAAAATTGAGTTTTACCACGAAATTAGTTATGGAACTTAGTAAAAATCATATATTTATGTTCGTAAGATTATGGGCAACAACTTCCTTTGAAAATTTCTGGAATCCGAGCATGTGGGATCAGGGGTGGATTTTAGGAATCTTGTAATTTGGGTTGGGTAATCACTCTAATAGTGGAAGTATGAACTTTTGGGCCTATATTGATTAGTTTTTACCCTATTTGAATAGTTTTGGATTGTCTGGCCCCGGTTTGAGGGTTTAAGCGCATTCTTGGGTCTGGAAGTAAGCTTGGGACGATGTAAGTCTATTTTCTAACCTTGTAAGAGGAAAATTTCCCCATAGGTGAACTTATATAATATGTGATTATTTGTGGGGGACTATGTACGCACGAAGTGACGAGAGTCCATACATAGTTACTATTCCTGTCATGTCCGGGTAGTTTTAGGCTTACACCACGCTTTATGAACATTGTTAACTGATCATATGCACTATTTGTATTGGATGGGAATTCATTTCAAGATTTTAAGAATTTGAAGATTTCAAGTAAATTATCATTTTTGAACGGGATTGAGGAAAAACATGTTATGTTTATATGTAACCGCTTTACAATTATATTCCGCGAGTGGGGTTATCCTTTCCACAACTCAAATGGGAGCGGGTAGTTCACCTCGACAGGTTAATAGATGCATCTATGGTTCGTGCCGTTCGACCATTGACAATGCACAATTTACTTTATGTTGGATCGGGCCGAACATCCTCGGTGGTATTTATGTGTTATAATAGTGCTGAAAGCCCTTTATTTAATTGGTGTAAAGTTACTGTTTTGGAGAACATTTGTTGAATAACGGAAGTGTTCAGATTCTTCATATTTTGGTGAAAGAGTCGTTCATTTATTTCGTATTTTTGGATGTTTACTTCCTATACATATTGTGCTTATTTCAAATTTATTACATTACTATATTTTTGGCCCTAGTATGTTTCGAAGTCGACCCCTCATCACTACTTCTTCGAGGTTAGACTAGATACTTACTAGGTACATATTTTTACGTACTCATGCTACGCTTCTGTACTTGATTGTACAAGATTGAGGCGAGTGCATCTGGTCACCAGCCCATCGCTTAGTTAGATTCCTTCCTAGTTTGAGACTATCGGTGAGCTTCCCCTCTTGAGCCATTCTGCAGCAACTGGAGTCCTCTTCATATTTTATATTTCTTTCTATTTTCTTTCAGACAGTAGGCCTGCTTACCCGCAAAATCCGTGCCTACATTGACATGTGTCAATATAGGTTTCTATGAAGAGAATGTCGGTACGCCACATCGGTACTCAGTAAGTAAAGCAATCCTCCCATTAAAGCTTGAATGAAACTCTGAAAGAAATATGTATGCATGATAAAAGCAAATTCTAAAAGCTTCTAATAAAGAGTTGAAACAGACAACTCATATATCTATTGTAAAATTCTTCTTGATGTCATTCATGAAAATTATTTTTCTTTTCTTTCCTCTTCTTTTTACAAAAAAAAATAAAATATAAAATTCAGATAGATAAATATATAAACTTTCTCGCAACAATCCTTGTAAATTTTCTAAAGCATCTTCTTTTCGAGGGAGTTTTATTTATTCTAACATTCTATCTGATTCTAATTCTGAAAACATCACCATATGAACGGTATGGTGGACGATCCCAGCCCGATCGCCTGGACCCCATTCTTGTGGTGCCTCACAGTTCAAGGTTCTAGCATGTAACGACCCGATCGGTCATTTTGAGAAATTAAGCTCCGTTCGGTGGAATAAGATCTTGAACAGATTCACTTTGTGTATATCGACCTGCATGCGTGGTTGGATTCGGTTACCGGATAATCCGGAGTCGAATTGGAAGGAAAATTTCTATTTTTGAAGCTTAAGTGATGGAAGTTGACCGGAGGTTTGACTTTTGAGTAAACGGCCTCGGAATGAGTTTTGGGTGATGCCAACAGCTTCATATGATGCTTTTGGACTTAGGCGCACGTCCGGAATTGGTTTCGGAGGTCCGTAGGATAATTTGAGGTAATTTGGGGAATGTTAGAATTTCAGCGATTTCGGCCGATAGGTGAAATTTTGATATCAGGCTTGGAATGGAATTCTGAGAGTGGCTGTAGGTCCGTTGTGTTATTTATGACTTGTCTGTAAAATTTGGCGTCATTCCGGGTTGAATTGATAGGTTTCGGCACGAGGTTTAATATTTGAAGATTTGAAAATTCATAAGTTTGATTTTTGGTTTGATTCGTCGTTTGGTGTTGTTATATGTGATTTGAAACCTTGAGCGGGGTCTCGGGTGTGTTTCGGATGGGCTTCGGGTCAATCTTCCCTCATTTTTCCACTGTTGGACCTGTCTTCTGGTTTCCTTCTATGCGATCGCATATCAGTAGTTGCGATCGCATAGTGTTGCTCTTGAGACCCCCCCTCCCCCCCTAAGTTTTCCTTCAGTGCAATCACATACAATGCTTCGCGATCGCATAGTGCAACGTTGGCAGCAGAAAATTTCCTCCTATGCGATTGCACTCTTCAGCTCGCAATCGCACTGTGCATTTTTGGACAGTGGATATTTCCCTTATATGCGATAGCATAAGTATGTTCGCGATCGCATAGCACCTTTTGGCCAGCTGATATTTTTCTTCGATGCGGTCGCATTCCTTCTTACGCGATCGCATTGAACAAAATACCTAGGGAGACAGTTTATATCTTCAAAATCGAAGGCTTCACCATTTTATCACATTTTGACTTCTACAGCTCGGTTCTTGGCGATTTTTGAGGGATTTTTCACACAATTCGATTGGGTAAGTTTTCTTCATAGGAATTGAATATATTCCATGAATTAGTCTTTGTTTTTATCATTTAAACTGTGTTTTTAGTTAGGGAAAATGTTGGTTTTTGTAGAAAATTTTCGAAAACGAAATTTCATGATTTGAGGGACGAAATGGTATTGGAATTTGGTAATTTTTGTATGGTTGAACTCATATTGTAATTGGTGTTTTGATTTTGTAAAATTTGATGGGTTCCGAGGTGCGGGCCCAGAGGTCGACCTTTGGGTCGATTTTTATATTTTTGTAAAGATTGAAACTTTATTATTCGGAATAGTTCCTTATACGTTTTATGTGTATTTTGAAGTTGTTTTAGTTGATTTTGAGCCATCCGGAGGTCTTTTCGCCCGAGAAGTCATTTTAGAGTACCGGGTTGTCTTCTTCAAGGTAAGTATCTTGCCTAACCTTGTATGGGGGAATTACCCTTTAGGATTTGAGTCTTCTATGTTGATTGTAGCTCGTGTACGCAAGGTGACGAGCGCGTGCTCGGACTTATTTGTGGAAAGTTGACCCTTTAGGAATCTTAGATCCTTATATTCACTGATATGAATTGTCATTAGCATGATTGAATTTCCTAATTTCTAGTGTCATCTTTATTTGCTTAAATGTGGAAGTTCTTACTTTTGGATTTATTCCTATTGCCTATTTGACTCCTAATTGACTTATCTGGAGATTTTATTTTCTTTTTCTGTCATGCTATGTCTTCTTAACTGTTTATCTCTAGTTGTAATTATCTTCACCTCATTCTAGAATAGTTTGGTCTTGACTGAAGATTATGACTAATTTCACGTTGCTTGTCCTTAAATGAAATTGTTGAATACCCTTGAAACTACCAACCTTAAAGGAAGTTTGGATAGACTATACCTTAGTTGGCTTGGCCGTAAATAGAGTTATCGGATTTGTGTTGATTTCTTGTTGTTAACCCGTGTAATTTGGTGCGGTTGTTACATGCTATTTCCTTCCTTGTTGAGTGAATCTTAATATGCCTAGCTCCCCTTATTATGTTTGTTTCTCGTGAACTAGTTTTGCCTATCTTGTGGTCGAAGGTTCTTGAGTTGATGTACTAATTGTATCTTGAACTGTTGCCATTGTTGTTGTTGTACTTGTTATGGTGATGCACGAGGTTTCTGCCGTGAGGTTGTTGATATGGGGATTTGCACGAGGTTTCTACCGTGCCGTTTTTACTATTGATATTGCACATGCGGCGTGATAAAGCGGGATATGAGATTGAGGGTTGCGCGTGTGGCGTGACAAGGTGGGAACATGTTTATGCATGTGTGGCGAAACAAGGCGGGCATATACCTTACTATTGCACACGTGGCGAGACAAGGTGGGCTATGTCAGGGATTGTGTGTGATACTTGTGTTGGCCTGGGGGCATTTCTTGTTGTTGATATTATGTACTGGAACACTTACTGTGTGAGTTTATTAGCGTGAAAACTTATGAGATGAAAATGTACGTGTTTCCCTTTTGCTTTCCTTATGTTTATTGGTTGTTGAAATCATGTTAGGACACATGCACAAGCATACACGTAGTTAAGTACTACTAATGGATTTAGGAATCCTTGTTGTTATCAAGTATAGATACTCTTGTTGTGCTTACCGTATGGGTGGAAATGACCCAATTGGCACGTGAGTCGTCCGTGCAGTTAGTACTCGAATGATGGCGCAAGATGCCAAGTGTTAGGGTTCGAATATTGGGACCCGTAAATGGTGATTTGTCCTGTGTTACGCTACCCGTGTATATAATTTGTTCAATTAAAAAAAAATCACATTAAGTTTAACAACCTTGATACCGTTAGATACATTTTGATATGGTATTTATATTGAGTGGAACATTTTTGTAAAAAGTTTGAAAAATATGATTTTATATAGTTATTAATATTACTACTTTCGAATATATTTTAAATTATACACATAATATGAGAAAGTTTATGAGATTTTCTTTATTGTAAAGATAGAAATTATTTTCTCACAAGAAAAGAAGATTATCTTTTTACCATTTTAAGATTTAAGCGTATGAAAATTTGTACTCTTTATATGTGATTAGGAAAATTATAAGTTGAGAATATATATATATTTTTACATGGATATTTTAATAAAATAATAGTGTATGTATTTATTTTATATGGTACCACATGACCATGATAGTAAATTATATAACGTGGATTAAAATTGAGTAATATTTTAAGTAACTTGAGATAATTTTTAATTTTGCGACTAATTGATTAATTAACGGATAACGGAACATTACCTAATTACCTAGTAAGTGGGTAGAGATTAAAATCCCCACCCCACCCTACCCCATGTGGCAAGCAAGCCACCCATATATACATATGACTCTTAGTCATATTGGGTGAGGTGTCAACTAATTTAAACAAGTCTTGTAATTCCAAGAAAGTTACATATCTTTTGGCCATTAAAAGATACATAAAAAAAATGCCAGCTTTAGAATTTTTTTCATATGATTCAGACCCATAAAATCACAATAGAATGTGTTGCAAAGAACCAAGAACCGTCTGGGTTTTAGTTAGTTCTTTTGTTGGTCTTGAGGTTTCTCATTATATTAGTTTGAATCCATAATTTGTTTTTCTAAGCTTCGTTGTTTGATGAAAATGGAATATGGTTTCTGACGATTTTGATGGTTAATGATGTTGGGGTTCTTCACCGCTAATATATTGAACTGAAGGTTAGTAGTATTTTGAGATATTTCTTGTATATTGAACTGAAGACTAGTGGTACTGTGATATATCGTTAATATATATTGAAGTGAAGATTAGTGGTATTTCGAGATATTGTTTATGTGTTGAACTGAAGATTAGTTGGGACTCGAGAGTTTTAAGGAATGAGCTGAGAGTAATTTCAGATAAGGGAGTACGGTGTAATCTTTCTCAAGAGAATCGACTCAAGTATGTTAAGGCTAAGCCCTTCTTTCATTTTGGCATGATCTCGTAATTACACGAGTTTGATAACGAGGCATAAAGAAAAATTCATATCCCGAAATTTACGTATATTTTGCTAGTCTCGCAAGTTACGTAAATTTTTTTAGTTTTGTAAGTTATAATATTCTATTTATCGGGACTTCATATTCATTTGAGTATTTTTTTTTTCAGTCAAGAGAGCAGAGAATTTATATGTATACAATATTACAGTAGTTTCATTACCATCGAGCTATAATCGATGGGCATGCCCCTACTGGGCAACCTCTGATCAGATGGTAAGTAATATACCGAACCTACTATGGCCGAGTGCCTATGAGTGAGCCCAGTTGGTCGAGATACAGAGTCTAATATGGCCGAGCGCCCATAAGCGAGCCTACTACGACAGAGCAGTTATATATATATATATATATATATATATATATACCGAGCCTTATAGGTCCGAACATCTATTTTACTTACTATATTGAGAGAGTTGAGTCCGTATCAGCAGGTAAGTATATCTTCAAATTATCTTTGAAACTATTATGTTGATCCCTTCTTGTTATCGATTTTAGCACTATCATGGTATATTCTTTCTTGATTGGATGCCAACTTTCTCTTAATTCCTATTGTGCACTTACATACAAATCTACTTCAATTACTTTCAGTTATTATATTATCAGTTCAGTTTCAATTTTCAGTATATTGCCTTACATACTCAGTACATTATTCGTACTGACGTCCTTTTGTTGGGGGCGCTGCATTCATGCCTGCAGGTATAGGTAATCAGTTTGACGAGCTTTCATAGTAGACGAGATTGGCTTCAGCGAAGGATCGGTAAGACTCCACCTCATTCGGAGTGCAGCCGAGTCTATAGTTATCGTGTCATAGTTTATTAAAAACTTATGGGTAGGCCGGTACCCTGTCCCATTTGATATCAAATAATCTTAGAGTCTTTATAGACAGAGGTTCATTTTGTACAGTATGTCAGAGTCCTTGACGGCCCATATGTATTCATGTTTTAAGAACGATAGTTTATTGATACAGTTTTGCCCACTTACAGTTGTACATTATGATTTGTGGACATGTGGGCTCACGATAGTTACAAAAGGAATGAGTTCAGCTAACTCGACCTATATATGTTCTAGTTTTAGTCGAACGATCATGAGTTACAGATGGTTCGCTCGGTCCAATTAGGCACCAGGTGCCAGCCATGCCTCCCCGGGTTTGGGGCGTGACAGCGACAATTGGGTCGCATATGCGGTCTCTGCTGGGTTCACAAATGCGAACGAAACTTCGCAAATGCGACCGCTGCCCAACTCAGGCTTCTTTAATTTTGTGGAGCCTTCAGGGAAAATGCGAGTTCGTAAATGCGAAAAAATCCTCGCATTTGCGAGACCCGCAACAGCAGCCCAGAACACCAGAAAAATTGGAGTGTTTTCACTCTTAACGCACGCCATAAACCCACCCGAGCCCTCGGGGCTCCACTCTGAATACTCACACAAATCCAACAACACTATACAAACTAGCTCGCGTGATCGGAACATTGAAATAACATCAAAACTAAGAATTACACCCTTAAACCATTTGAATCAAACTTATGAACTTTAAGTTCTTCAATTTACTTCCAACGTGCCAAAATGTACTTATACTACTTGGATTGATACCAAATTTTGCGTGCAAGTCTTAAACGACATTACGGAACTATTCCCGATCTCAAAATTCCGTTTGGACCTCGATATCACCAAGGCACGTTCCAAACCACAATTATAGAACTTCTAAAACTTCAAGAATCCAAATTTCACTATTTGGCGCTGAAACGCTCCCCGGTCATCCGAAACCCGTTTCGGACATACGCCCAAGTACGAAATCATCATACGAACCTATTGGAACCATCAAATCCCGATTCCGAGTTCGATTTCTCAAAATATTGACCGAAGTCAAACTTGTCCTTTTAAGCCAACCTTAAGGAACCAAGTGTTCCGATTCCAACCCAAACTCTTCCAACTCCCGAACCAACCATCCTCGCAAGTCATAAATCAATAAAACCAAGTACGAGAAGTCTTATTTAGGGTTACGGGGTTCTAGAAAGCAAAACGATCGATCAGACCGTTACACCCACTTCCATTGTGCAATTAAATTGTATATTTGTAATATAATGCAAATACTTGTTGTTTGGTTGATGCTAGAGAGTTGTTTGAGGGAATGCGTTAACAAGATAGTGGATCTTGTAATGCTGTGGGTATAAATATTTAAACCTCATGAATTGTTTGTATTTGTTGAAATTTGGATCATATACCATAAGGCCAGTGGCCGAGGTCGAGGCGTGGCTCGACCAACAATTGGGGGCAGAGGTCCTAACTCAGACGAAGTCGAGCAGAGGTCTTTAGTGATGAAAGCCTACTTTTTTACTAAAGACAGGGAATATTCCTATATAATATTCCTTCCCTTGTACTTTTTTAGGGTTCTTTATAGGATGTCTCCTATATATAGAACAATGGGGGCATTGTTGACAAAAAAAAGGATATACACTTCTTGTCTCATCTATTGATTCTCAAGTTAAGAAACACCTTTATATATACTAGATCCAAGAACTCTGTATTTTTCCTCACGCTGTCTATCATTTACTTTGCTGACAACAAGACAGTTGATATTCATCACTTGGTACTCAGACGTGTAATCATTTGTTATTACATTTATTGCCATTGCATGCATTTATTTCATACATTCAATAGTATGTTCATGATCCATCATTATAAGCATTCTGGTTTGGCGTTCGATATCCCAACGTCTTTACTCTGTTCAGTGATCATTACCTTTGTAGATCTAATGGTCATTAACCTATCATCTTAGCTTAACAGACCTCACATAAGTGTATTATCGTGTTTTTGGTAAAACAATTTGGAGCTGTCTGTGGGGATTTTTTAGTTAAAATCTTTAGTTTCCGTTAGATCTAGAAAGAAAAACAACAGTACATACACGCACACGGCTATCTCTTTCCCTCTGCACAAACTAACAATGGCAGGGGAGGGAGAAGAAAGGTTGAAAGTCATAGCGGACATTACCAACTAACCTCATGAACTCCATTGATGAGGATAACGACGGAGGAGAGTCGAACTCCACACCCAGCATCACGACAGGACAAGGCGGTTCACCCCCTCTCCGTGAAAGCGTAACAATTGTTCGAGAAAGAAGCGCTTCCACGCCCACAGCTAAAGGAGCACCACCAGTGGTGAAAAGGCTATTAGAAGCATGGTTGACAAGCACACTGAATGAGTTACTCGACAAGCCCGCTCCAGGAATGGCTCAAAACACCGCACCAGTAGAAACAACCACCAATGAACAACCAGCCCCCTGCCCAACAGGTAACACTAACACTACAATCGATGCAGGTAACGACACATTCACAGCTATACTGAGGAAGATGGAGGAGATGGAAAATGAAAATAAGTCACTACGAGATCAAATAAAGAGCACCAGGATAGGGTCGACAAAATACCCGGTGCCCCAAAACTCCTACCCAAACGGGACGTTGGTCGGTTCGTAGAGCAACCATACAGTGAAGAGGCAACACCACACCCTATCCCCAAAACCTTCAAGATACCGCCATACCTGAATATATATGATAGCACAACGGACCTTGAAGATCACATAGTCCACTGCGTCGCATCAGTAAAAGGCAACAACCTCTCAAAGGAGCAAGTATCGTTTGTGCTACTCAAAAAGTTCGCTGAAACCCTAACTAGGGGAGCAATGACATGGTACTCACAGCTGCCAGCACGATTGATGCGAGGCTAGAATTCATAGTTTAACATGTTATATGCCTTACATTTTATGTGCGTTA
>ML400903.1:0-23117 GCA_005239525.1 Nicotiana knightiana
ATATATATATATATATATATATATATATATATATATATATATATATACACACACACACACTTAAATAATTGGATATACAATTAGGGGAAATATTAATAATTTTTGATATTATTAATTACTAAAAGTAGGTATAGATAGATATTAGTTAAGTCAAAAAAAAAGACATTTAAAATTGGGCCTAAGTTCCATAAAGTATTTTGTACGTAAGGGGAGGAAAGGCTTAAGCCTTGGACTAAAGGGAAACAAAAGGATCAAAAATCCATAGACAAGTCAGGCACAAAACAGAAGGTTTAAACTTTTGTTTATTCACGCAGCAACAAGAAACAGAGGCAGCAAGACTTTTTACGCAGACAAGAAAGTTCTAGGGTTCTTTACAAATCACTAACTCTTGAACTCAGGTATATAAAATTTTCTATTTTCAATTACCCTACAGTAGTAATAGGTAAGAGTTGAATAGTTAATTCCTTCTTTCTCTATATCAACAATAAACTTCATGTTTAGGTGTGAAACTTTAAAATTAATTAAAATGCACTGGTTGTTGTAGAATCAATTGTTTGACGGGCATAAATTGGACTGGGGCCTACATATTGGCCCGAGGAGTTTTTAGATGAGTTGATATAACCCTTTTCTAAAGTGGCTTAACTCACAAAAGCAGGCATACAAGGTATTTGATGAATTTCTTAAAAGAGTTTATATTTACTTAATTGGAGAGAGTGAGTACCTATTAACTTAGAATTGTTCTAACAAAAGTTTAGATGATTTATTACGATATATGTTCATAAATTTTCAGATTTTTGTGTTATTCGTATAGTCTATTTTCATGTTAAAAAATTATGAAGAAGCAAGAATCTTTAGAAATACTTTTACATGTTTATTTCATTCTTATGCCATGCTTTACATTTAAGGATACCCATGATCACGTACATGATGTTCCAAAAAGAAAAGATTTAGACTTGAAAAGTCACAAGAAGAAGTTTTAGAAAGAAAAGATTTTTGGGAGTATCCTTTATTCTGAGAAGGGGTCATCGTCCAGGCCGAGGGTCCTGACCAAGGCGTTGACTTCCTGAAACTACTTGTGCCAAAGTAGGGAGCACACTAGCCGAGGGTCTCGTTGTTGAGAATTTACTTAGCCAGGCTAAGGTATGATACATGAGCGCTGAGAACCATGAAGCGAGTGCCACCTCATGTATTGGGCCTATTCGATCAGGCTGGGATCGAACCCGTGCCGATCACACGGTGAATGAGACAGAATTAAGTCACGATAGTTGGAACTCCCAAAGTATAAAGAGAAGTATTTTTTTTTTTAGAAAAATAAAAGATTTCTTTTAGATATTCATAAACTGCTATTATGCAATTATTTTAGAATTGTTCTTAGAAGCTTTATGTTTTCTATGCATATAGATTCTTTGCTCGTAATGTGTATTGTATTAAAGTTTCATCCCATGTCGTTGAGACTCACTGAATGCAATGGATGGTACTGACGTTCTCTTTTAGGAACCTACGTTGGTCTGTGGTCCAACGTAGGAACCGGTTTTGCAGGCGAGCAGGCTACAGTTTAGGACTTCCCTCCCTTCCAGTGCTATTGGTGAGCTCCACTTTTGTTCATGGAGTATTCCTTAGAGTCATCTTTAGTTAGCTATTTATTTGCTTACTTAGAGAACTTTCTAGGAAACCTCATGTCCTGAATAGTGCGTCAGTTTATCAGTAGAGGCTTCATAGACACAGTCGGTGGGTTAAGATTCAGATGTTTTTGATAATACTTAGCAGTATTTCATTGTTTTCTACGAATAAAGTTTTGGAGTTGGTTTATTCTAGATATTTAAATTAATTAAAAGTATTTGGTTATAGTATTGCCTTATTGCATATAAAATTTAAAGTTATAATAGATTTGATAAGTGCAGATGGTTCGCTCAATCATGTTTAGTGACTGGGTGTCGGTCCCGGATTGTTTAGAAAATGGGTCGTGACATTAATTGAATATAGTTTTTTCTTACAAAAACAGAAAAGATTTGACTTTCCCCGACGATGGATCTATAAGACAATTTTTTTGAAGGATTTAAGTCGAAAGGAAAAAGACAAAAATATTTTCTTTTGTTAGGTAGTGTAGCAATTCCCCCTTGGTTTTCTTTGTGCCGCGGTTCTCTTTCAAGGGTTTTGTTTGAATCGGTTGTAGTTAGTCTTATTTTTTTTAGAAGTAGGAGCCTGTGTGAGATAAATTGACTTGAAGTAATATCTCTTGACTTTGTTATGCCTTGAGAATAGTGAGTACTTTGGTTGTGATGCTTAGGCTCATTTTTTGACTCTTGTATAAGTACCTTAAATTGCATAAACTTAACTTGCTTAACTGCTTTGACTAGAGTGTCTTGATGAAATCAATTATGAGTGAGTTATGTTCCATGTGTGTGTGAGGTTTGTGTGTTATTATGTGCATTGCATTTGATGTCTAGAACTTGTCCCATGTGTTTGCAAAGCGAAATAGTAGTTTTGTTCAGTCTTGGAAGTGACATAGGCATTTTTTGTTGAGCCATATATATATTTTACCCGTCTAATTATAATGTGTCGTAGTTAACCCCTTTGAGCATGTAATCTTGTTTCTTTGGCAACCACATTACGAGCCTTACCCATTTGTTTGAATTAACCATCTATTTGAACCTTCTAACCTGTCATGAGCACTTGAATTATTATGAACAGTGTAAAAGTTAAAGTGTGGGACGGTTGGTTTGGCTTTTGAGTGGAACTAATGAAATAAGGAGAAAGGTGCACTGTTTTGAAAAAGAAAGAGTCACTTGAATTTTAAAAAAAAGGAAAAAATAATTGTATTGCTGTAAAAAATAAAATATTCCTTGATAAGTGGTGACTCTTGGTGTAATTGTGCTTAAAGAAGTATGAGGTAATATACATTGATGTGAAGGTGGAGTTTGGTTTTACATAAGTATGGGGTTTGAATGTTAAAGTATATATATTAAAGTGCTTACGGAGGTGTAGTCACCCTTATATCTGAATTATCCTACCCGTCTCGCAACCTACATTACAACCAAATAAAGTCCTACTTGATCATAGATTGAATGAGCTCGATTAGTTGATTAGTAACTACGGCCAAGTCTATGGTGCATCTTTTGTGGCATATGAATGTTATTTCTGAGAGTAAGTGAATTCTTTCTATCTTGAGTTCCTAAGTGTTCTTAAATTTTACTGTGTGGAACTACTCTCTTTTGTTGTGTGAGGGCACTTGATTCATGAAGGAAAGGTAATGTCAATAACCTCTATATTAGAGTAAGTGGATGAGTTGTGAATAATGTGTGGTACTTGTAAGTCGAATCTTGAGGTGAAGATGTTACGCTTTAGTGCTTAGTCTATTTTAAGTATTCTTGGTGTGGTGAGTTAGGAGAATTGTTTAAAAAGGTCGTGTCTATATAAAGTGTAGTTTGATTACTCGAGGACGAGAAACGGTTTAAGTATGGGGTGTTGATGATAGGTTATAATTACGTATTTTAGTTGCTTATTACACTTTAATTTACTGCACTTTAATTGAGTTTGAGCTTTAATCGCTAGTATTTTGCACTAATTGTGTGTTTTATGCCTTGTAGGAGTGATTTCGAGCTCTACAGATGATATGGAATGAATTCAAGTGATTTGGAGCTTTGAAATCTGAGTAAAATCCCAAGGAATTAAGTCGGGATCGTGTTCGGGGATCAACGGATGATAGTTAAGAACGAACGAAGAATCGAGTAGGCATATTGCGCACTGTCTAGTGCATTTAGTAGACATATTGCGCACTGTCTAGTAAAATGCACATAACTTTTTGCTTAGAACTCCATTTGGGTGTCACGCCCCAAAATCGAGGGACGAGACCAGCGCCTAACCGAATGAACCCGGCCAAGCGAACCTGTATTGCCTTTCCTACCCAACGCATTTCCCCGTGATTATAGCGTACAATATTTATATGAAATAAAGAAAGGTAATCAAAAGCGTGAGTTCACATCATAAAGTCCATTTTCCTCTTTAAACATTTTCAACATTTAATCTTCCCCAAAATATACATACTAAAATACAACATTCACGATACGGGATCGTGATTACGAACGAGTACGACAACTACCCAAAATACATATATACAACCCACATAATGTCTACGGAACCTCTAAGAGTACAAGCAGTACACATAGACTTGCTGGCAACAAGGCCACGACAATGCCTCAAAAGAAGATGACAGAAACTAAATGAGTCAATCATGAACTACACACGGCCTTGAGAAGAAGTGGGGCTCACCAAGACTGCTGAAGAGATGGAGGGAAAGGCAGCACTATCGGCGATTGGTGCTGCCTGCTATGAAACCACCTACATCCATATAAAAGATGTCGCGCCCCCGGCAATAGGGACGTTAGTACTATTGAATAGTACTAGTATGAATGAACAAACCTACTCTAGATAGGATAAACATCAACAATCAACACAAATAGAGGCATACAACAATACGCCGAAGCAAGGAAAAACACAAACAAGAGTTACCACATCCCCCATCCCGTTTTGCCATCTTTTGGTTAATGTTCTTTTAGATTTCATCTTGTTATTATTATTACTGATCCACTGTGTCGTTGTCATACGGAGTCCGATATCTGCCCGATCGGCTAAGTCATCCTAGGTGAGGTCCGAATTTCAATCACATCACATATAACCACCGTGGCTTGTTCTCACGAAGTCCGATCTCTGCCCGAATCGGCTAGGCTAACACCGTGGCTCGTGCACAGCACGCGGAGTCCGATCTCTTCCCGATCGGCTAGGCCATATCAAGTGAATCAGTGAGGACAATAATCATCATCATATCATAATCATATCACAATATCAAGTCATCCATGTGTACGGCATGGAGTCCGATCCCAGCCAGACCGGATAGGCCTTCTCACCCCTAGGACATTCTCCTGGTACAATTATGGGTGTTTTAGATCACTCACATCATTTTTAACCTTTTTGATCCCCAACACATATAGTTCTTTGATTCATATTTCATATCATTAGAATCTTTTGATTCCTATTTCACAACAATCCATCATTTAATCCATATTCCATAACAATTCAATCCATTAATTCATGCCTCATATCAATTCAACCTCTTGATTCGTATTTCATATCATTACCATCTCTTTACCCACATTTCATATCATAACAACTTTTTGATTCATATTTCATATCATTACCATCTCTTTACCCACATTTCATATCATAACAACTTTTTGATTCATATTTCATATCATTACCATCTCTTTACCCACATTTCATATCATAACAACTTTTTGATTCATATTTCATATCATTACCATCTCTTTACCCACATTTCATATCATAACAACTTTTTGATTCATATTTCATATCATTACCATCTCTTTACCCACATTTCATATCATAACAACTTTTTGATTCATATTTCATATCATTACCATCTCTTTACCCACATTTCATATCATAACAACTTTTTGATTCATATTTCATACCATTCCAATCTTTCATATTTACCACACCCATCATATGCAAGGATCGCACACATAGTAGAAGAAGGAACATAAAGATCACAACTCATATACTCAAGTAGCACAATGATATGGTATTAGCATGGAATGACATAGAAGCAATAATTTCTCAATTAGGCACATAGAACACATAAATTTAATAGATATACATCAAGAGAATCATACTCGGAAAGTGAGCATAATGGGTTTATCCTATGAGGATTAGAGTTAGCCACACATACCTCGAATCGGGATTTTTCCTTAATTTCTATCTCAAATCACCGGACCTTCTAGCACCTTCAATCTAATTCACAATGCGGCACATTTAAACTTGGAATTAGGAATCATGAACATGTCTTGAACTCATTTGAGATTTCTATCAAACACTAGGTGTTCCTTTAGATTAAATAACCCATTTTTTGTGAATAATTACTCTAATCTACTCTCTTTTACTAGATTATGGAAGATTTGATACATGCATGCAAGACTCTTAATCCCATATCCAAGAACTAACCTATGTGTGTTTCATTTCAACTAGAATCTGAGAATTAAGGGTAATGGGGTGGAAGCTTACCTCTTATGGCGAAGAAATTTGTATCCTACTTGATTAGTTCCAAGCTTGAGTGATTGGGAGGCATGATCAGGAGGATGAAGACGCTAGCATTAGTTATCCTTAGGAGGATACGAGTTATGCATGGGATAGTAACAATTGATCCTCTCCACACCTGTCCTACTCGGCGATAGTAAGCTCTACGGAGGAGCGGTCAAGTACGTCAAACCAGTTGTCTCCTTGAGTGTAAGGAAAATAAGTTTAGCTCAAAATGGTAAGATTCTCGCAACATGGTTGTGATAGAGACTTCAAAAGAATCACATGAAGTTGAATTACACTCCTAACATTAGCTGACACAAGGGATCTATGCCACGTGCGCATGAGGGTGAAAAGGAAGTCAAACACCTATGAGATTATCATCATCCAAACAGCATAACCCTTCCCGATGATTGATCCGATATGAGGTAACTAAAGATATGACAACTGGTCTTCTGAATTAGAATGGATATGGTATGTGCAGAAACCTGGAAGCATCTAATCTCAACCTTCTACGAGTGAAACCATATAGCTAGGACATCTTAATATGGGGATGAAATCATGTATTAGTTAGAGGGGTTCTAGTGGTTAACATTATACTCCAGGGATAAAGACAACTAAAACTCCTATCCAACCAGGGAGGTGGAATGCCAAGGATAGCAAAACTCTTGTCACATGACAATGATGAAATCAATGATTCTAGAAGCCGAGAGTGCAAAGGCAACAGAACCCAATGGGACAATACAGAATAATCTTGGAAGGTTTGCAAATGTTCTTAATGAGTTCTCCATAGACCTTAACTCGAGGTGTACCCAGATGCTGATGAAAGACAGGAAAACATACGAAGTAGGCATTGTGCTATGATATCCCCCAAAGGTACATTTAGTCTTGACGGAGAGCCTACCAAGGGCTCTAATGAGAAAGTAAGTGTTATAGTGACACATAGGAGGACACGTTTTCTCACAGTTATCTAACAAGTGTTGGGAAACTAGCTCGATGAATTCACTAACAGAGGAACATAATTAACACATGTGGTGGAGGTGTAAAGAGAAAATAAACATTTGTTATGAGTTTGTCATGTTTCTGATATATTAGTTCCTAACTATAGTACAAGACCATGTCGGACAACCACAATACCAGGAACAAAGTGGGCTACTTACCACGGGATGGCCCAATTGGACACGGAAGTTATACTAAGATGGCAACACAAGATCTTTCTATGACGGGGATATGAGGATCTCAATCTTCAAAGGGACCTTATGCACACGGTGATCATTGCGATTGACACGCACTTATATGATAGGTGTTAAGGCATGATATTATGCTACTAGACAGTGAGAAGGTTTCATGATGATATTCGCAAGAGTAGAGTGAATATTCAAACCATAGAAGCCATATACACCTAGTGAGAAGAAGAGTGGCTCGAGAAGGATTGCAATTCTGGGATGCTTTTCATGGAACTTTACACCACATAGGTAAACTTTTACAACGGTGCGTGCGTAGGCACAATGGAGCATATATTATCTATTTAACTGAGAAGGTTATGTGAGGAATCCATCAGGTGTAGTTCCTTGTTGAAAATTTTAGGGAAGCAAATGGGGAGTATTACCCTATGATTATGACTCGATTCAAAAAGTTATTATAGGATTCAGTTTTCTCAAGAGGTTGTAAGTAATACATCACATTTAAAGAGTAGATACAGATAATGGCTCATAAGGTTGCCCGGACTCTATCCCAAGTCCCATAGCAACATAAGGATTAACATATGACAAACGGAATTTTATTTCTAGATGCCAAAGACACAATTATGATCTTTATTCAACCACCGAAATTAGAACTGGAAAAATAGGACAACGACCAGGAGAAGACCGGGTATATGGGAGAAATTAACAGGAAGAGGACTTGAGGGTTAAAGGCGTAAACTCAAAAGCCTCACGGGTAGTGGATCCACTACTAACGTTGAAATCAGTTGGATTCATAGCAAAATAGAGCAATTAACAGATAGAGACACTCAAACAAGTATCATGCAAATCGGAAGAGGAGCGAAAGTACTCATCTTCCTTACAACTAGAAGAAGGACAACCTTCAAGAATAAGATGAACAACAAGAATAAGTAGCACGATCCAGCTGCAAAAATAGAGGCTCGGCAAACCCTAGCTTCAATGGAGATTTAGCAATGTCACCAAAAGTGATTGAGCAGACCAATTTCAGAAAATCACCTGTCGGGGAATAGGGAGATTCTCGCCAAACAAATAAAAATCTTGTTGATTCCGACCATTAGGCCAAAATGGAAGCCTCAACAAAGATAGAGAGAGGGCACTACCATACTAGAGATGATGATGAAACAAAGCAAGATCTTCACTATGATACTATGCCAACATTCAGATTGAAGCANACATTCATATTGAAGCAGAAACTCGAAGAAAAATGGTCAAGGCTTTTGAATAGAGAAGAATAAATGGTCGAGAGGAAATACCTTTTTATCTTGTGCAAAAATACGATAATTGTTCATCCATTCATTCCATAAGAAATTCTTCGGGCTTAGTCCCTTGTTGAGAGTTTAGAAAGGCATGTGGGAAGTAGTAATTCTATTGTTACAACTCCATTCAAGGACATGATTGTAGAGCTCAATGTCATAAGAGATTTCTTATAAGAGAATTTGTGGTAGAGTGGATTCACAAAATAATGGATCTCGTTCAAATAGTAGATGCATGCAATGCTTTGTGACCCAACATTTATTAAGACCATGCCTATGAAAATTCTTCAGTATGGATGTATATATACAACAAGAGTACGTTGGTTATGCTAAGGAGTGACTTACTTGGTGACTTTGGGTTGACAAGGCAATAGCTTAATCGATGCCCCTCGACTCCACATCCCTAACGTATGTTGTACCATACTGATATACTATAGGATTTGGTGGTGCAATGACATCAATAGGGACAAGGGCACTCCCCTCTTAGCGATAGGGTCTACCAACCCCTCCACAGCTCAATACATTCTCCTAATAAGTCCTTGGGCAATCCCTTCGGACTCAATGGTGGGGTCACTCCCTCCTCATGGCTTCAAACTCACGGATTAAGGTATCATGATTACTCATTTTGAGAGTAAGGCTTAGAGAGAAAAATAACTCCCTATCTTGAGCTTTATCGCACGATTGGAGTATCAAAGAAGGGTGGAATTTCTAAATGTCCAAGTAGCCCCCTAATTATAGATGTAGTCGACAACACACCGATAAGAAGGACTCTACTAGATACGGCTCCGAGACATCCAAGGACACTTAAAAACCTTAGGCTCTGATACCAAGTTTTTCACGCCCCAAAACCGAGGGACGAGATCGGCGCCTAACCAGATGAACCCAGCCAAGAGGACCTGGATTGCCTTTCCTACCCCACGCATTTCCCCGTGATTATAGCATACACTATTTATATGAAATAACGAAAGGTAATCAAAAGCGTGAGTTCACATCATAAAGTCCATTTTCCTCTTTAAACATTTTCAACATTTAATCTTCCCCAAAATATACATACTAAAATACAACATTCACGATATGGGATCGTGATTACGAACGAGTACGATAACTACCCAAAATACATATATACAACCCACATAATGTCTAAGGAGCCTCTAAGAGTACAAGCAGTATACATAGACTTGCCGACAACAAGGCCCCGACAATACCTCAAAAGAAGACGACAGAAACTAAATGAGTCAATCGTGAACTACACACGGCCCCGAGAAGAAGTGGGGCTCACCAAGACTGCTGAATAGATGGAGGGAAGGAACCATTATCGGCTCGGAGCTACCTGCTATGGAATCACCTGCATCCATATAAAAGATGTAGCGCCCCCGGCAAAAGGAACGTTAGTACCATTGAATAGTACTAGTATGTATGAACAAACCTACTCTAGATAGGATAAACATCAACATTCAACACAAATCGAGGCATCATACAACAATACGCCGAAGCAAGGAAAAACACAAACAAGAGTTACCACATTCCCCATCCCGTGTTTCCATCTTTTGGTTAATGTTCTTTTAGATTTCATCTTGTTATTATAATTACTGATCCACCGTGTCGTTGTCACACGGAGTCTAATCTCTGCCTGATCGGCTAAGCCATCCTAGGTGAGGTCCGAATTTCAATCACATCACATATAACCACTGTGGCTTGTTCTCACGGAGTCCGATCTCTGCCCGAATCGGCTAGGCTAACACTGTGGCTCGTGCATAGCACGCGGAGTCTGATCTCTTCCCGATCGGCTAGGCCATCTCAACTGAATCAATGAGGACAATAATCATCGTCATATCATAATCATATCACAATATCAAGTTTCTATGTGTACGGCATGGAGTCCGATCCCAGCCAGACCGGATAGGCCTTCTCAACCCTAGGACATTCTCCTGGTACAATTATGGGCGTTTTAGATCACTTACATCATTTTTAACCTTTTTTATCCCAACACTTATCGTTCTTTGATTCATATTTCATATCATTAGAATCTTTTGATTCATATTTCACAACAATACATCCTTTAATCCATATTCCATAACAATTCAATTCATTAATTCATGTCTCATATCAATTCAACATCTTGATTCGTATTTCATATCATTACCATCTCTTTACCCATATTTCATATCATAACAACTTTTTTATTCATATTTCATACCATTCCAATCTTTCATATTTACCACACCCATCATATGCAAGGATCGCACACATAGTAGAAGAAGGAACATAAAGATCACAACTCATATACTCAAGTAGCACAATGATATGGTATTAGCATGGAATGACATAAAAGCAAGAATTTCTCAATTAGGCACATAGAACACATAAATTTCATAGATATCCACCAAGAGAATCATACCCGGAAAGTGAGCACAATGGGTTTATCCTATGAGGATTAGAGTTAGCCATACATACCTCGAATCGAAATTTTTCCTTAATTTCTATCTCAAATCACCGGACCTTCTAGCACCTTCAATCTAATTCACAATGTGGCACATTTAAACTTAGAATTAGGAATCATGAACATGTCTTGAACTCATTTGAGCTTTCTATCAAACTTTAGGTGTTCCTTTAAATTAAATAACCCATTTTTAGTGAAGAATTACTCTAATCTACTCTCTTTTACTAAATTATGGCAGATTTGATACATGCATGCAAGACTCTTAACCCCATATCGAAGAGTTACTGAATGATTTTGTTCATCAAATTAAGGCTCCTAAGATTTTTGGACCTTTCTCGGACAATGATAAAGCAGTTACCAGATTCCATTTGTGTACTCTATAACTTAGAGACACTTATCTTGTCATGTTGTCAAAATCTTGAGGAGTTACGGATGCAAATGACAAAATTGATCAACTTGACATTAGCGACACTCGTTGCTTGAAGATGCCGCTACATCTGAACAAGTTGAAAAAGCATCCGTGTGTTAATAGGAGATCAATTTTTTCTTGGCGGTAGCAGTGGTTCAAGAATGGAAGATTTGGGTGAACTACATAACTTGTATGGATCTCTATCAATTCGAAAATTGGAAAATGTGGCCGACAGAAGGGAAGCTTTGAAGGCAAACATGAGAGGAAAGGAACATATTGAAAAGTTATCATTGGAGTGGAGTGTAAGTATTGCGGAAAGTTCACAAAATGAAAGAGACATACTTGGTGAGCTACATCCAAACATATGGAGGAACTTCTTCCATCTCTTAACGTACTGAAACTGATTTGTTGTCCGGAATTAGAGTCCTTTTTCTGAAGGAGGATTTCCCTTCAATTTAGTAAGTCCTTCGGATCTTGGGTTGCGAGAAGCTGAAGTCGCTGCCAGGACTCCTTCCACCTCTTAAGAAACTGGAACTGCTAAATTGTCCAGAAATAGAGTCCTTACCTGAAGGAGGATTGCCCTTCCATTTCTTGAATGTCTAGATACTTGTTATTTACCTCAAATTCAGTCACTGTTGGAAGAAGGACTTCCCTCGTCTCTTTCTGAGCTAATATTATGTGTCCATGATGAGCTCCATTCACTACCGACCGAAGGTCTTTGACGCCTCACCTCGCTTCAACGTCTAGATAGATTCATGTTATCTTTTCGTTTTCCTTTTGCCAGTGAGGTGAGGATTTATAGTAATGCACATATTCATTCTTGAGCTTTGATCCGTCTACCGGACGTGCAAAATTTTTTCCTACTCAAAGGTACAGGAGACAGAAAATTTGTTTCCTATCTATAAAAGACAAAAGACCATGTTAAGGTTATTATGTATCATCATCTGATCTCAACTGTGATATGTCATCAGAATGTAAGTGAAGAATCATACTTCTCTTTTTGCGTGTAATTTGCCGGCATTTCTCTTTAATCAGTCAGTGAAAAGGGCTAGTCATTTCTCTTAAGTCATCCGCTGCTCTTAACTGTCAAAACCGGTCTGTTGTCCAAGTTAAACTAGGCCATTATTTTGTTATAGCTCAGATTGACACTAAAGTTATACATATTACATATTTTATGAAACTTGATTTGCTCCGAGTAATTCTTTCATTACTGTGGATTAATCACTACAGATTTGATGTAGTAGTTTTAAGGCTTCACTCTATTTAATATTTATTTGTTCTAACAAAATCTTCTGCTTAAAGATTTTCACTTGATTGCACCACTTCCAGGTTTACTTTACAACATATCATAACAGATCACAAATGCAATGTTTGACGACTGAAAACCAGTTTGCTAGGAGTCTCTCAAATGAATCAATAAGTATTTGTACTCTTTTCCAGTTAAACCCGACCATGAACAACATGATATTCTTGTCTTGAGTAAGAAGAATGATTCATCCTACTATGTAGCTCTCCACTATTATAGATGTTCAATTTGATTCCTGGGACATGAATTATGCTTTGCTTTTCGTTAAACGAAGAGCTCTATGCTAAAGCTTTGTCTGTGTGTGTGTGTGTGTAGGAAATAATTAAACTTGCATTGTCCGGAGTTGACAGCAATATGGCTTCAGATTTTGCCTGACTGATAGCAAAAGCATGTGTCCCTTTTCAGCATTCATGTGATGCTAATTTCTCTGTCTCTCCTTCTGTGGTCGTTTTTCAATTTTTTACTACTTACCTTTGCTTGCGTGTTAATTCCTTGTATTTGTTATATCTTGTTGAGCAGTGTGTAGCGTCTATTTGCACTGTGAAGCCGAGGAAGCATCTTTGCTCGAAATGAAATGTAAGGTTAGCTGTCAAAAGAGTTACTTATATGTTGCAACTGCAGAAATCTTTATGCATTATGACAAAAACTTATTATAAATAGGATTTAATAATTTGCTCTAGGAAGTAGTTAGCACATATAATTGCAATTCATGTATTCTTCTGAAAAAATATCTCACTCTTCATCTTACTTTCATCTCTATTGCAATTCATATATTCTTGTTCTTAGTCCCTTCATTCCCCTATTTATACTCTCGCGTCACTTCCTGTATATATAACATGAATGGTTGTTTTGACAGGCATCAGTAACACGATTTATCAGCCCCTTGATCGGTGAAAATTTTGAAACGATATAAGGCTTACAATTTCTGAGGTAATATTGCTTTTCCCTCAAAACTTATTTCCCATTCTATGCTTTTGTGTACAATCATTCAAGCAGTGTATGGTCTCAAATCTACATGCTGGTACAAAATGTTGATACTTGAAGCGAACTTCTTTTCTTTTGCTTTAGGAGGTTGATTATAATGATGTGTTGCCTGAAGTTTCAGCTCAAACCACGTCTAGAATTTGATCACTGGCCAAAAATTGGATAAGATTTTCAATGTCTGCTTCCGTTATTTAAGCAAATTGATTTCAAGTTGAAGCGACTGCATTTGATAGCAAATAGTAAGATTTTATCAGTATACCAAATTGATTTGGGTTGGATTTTAAACTTTTCATCTCCTCATGCAAGCACTCGTTCCATCTCTCGACGAATTGCAGGTTTTTGCTTGCCAGAGAGTAATACCTTTCCAGTTGTTAACTACAAGAAAGAATTTCATCACTTTTCGATTATTGATAAATGATGAAAAGTTCATATTTTTGAGTATATTTGCATATTAATTCTTGTGTGAGTGGCATTCCAGCCTTCCTTCTCCTTTCAGGGCCTATCGCCAGAGATTACATGATTTTTGAAGTGAAATATACTCATTATGTGTAGGAACGAGTATGGATGGTAAACGAACAAAAGATGAAAATTCAACACAAAAAGAAGAAATTGAAGGATTGGGAGCTCGTCTATTCTAGTGTGCGGCACGAAGATGGACGCAAAAAAGGAAAAAAGTGAAGGCACAAAACAGCGAAGCGAAGCAAAGGCACGGATTGCTTCGCGAAATGGAAGAATTTCAAAAGCTGAATCCGCGTCAAAGTTTGCGCGTTGCGCGAAGTCAGACATGGATTCCAGCTTCTCCTATTCAAAGTTGGATTGAAAATTCCTCCACTCATCAACCCTAAGTGATATAAATATATCTTAAAACTCAAATTTGAGGGGGGGAGACACTACTTTAGGGTAAGACAACACCCAAGGAGGCAAGAATATGCTAGGAGCAAGGAAGAAGATTTAACCACAAGTTTTTCCTTCCTCTTCACAAGTTTTTCCTTCCTCTTCCTATTTTTCAGTGTTGGTTATGACTTTTAGTATTGTAGCTTTACATACTGTTATGAGTAACTAATTTATTATCTAGAGTTTTGATGGAACTTCTTGGAGGATGAATTCTTATTATATTTTTATATAATTTAACCTTTGAATTTGTCTATTTGTTCGACTATGTGCTTATTTCAGTTGATTGAATGGCCATCGATTAATTGTGTCTATTTATTATGTGTTGCTTGAGAAAGGGTATATATTTAGGTGGTTGTTGAACAACGTCCCTCCTAACGTATGTAAGAAATCAATACAACGGGTTTAAAGGTAGGTTTAGAAATAACAAAGCTTTGACGTTGTCATAATGAACGGTTAGATAAAGCCAACTAGCATACTTTGAGATAATATGTCTAGTAAATTGTTGTAGTTGCTCAAGCGAGAATTACGACACCTAAAGTGCTCACGATCAGTAGAGAATACATAGACGAAATTGTAGGGAACATAGGGGGAAGGTCCAATATTTGAGAAAATCATAACTCTAGACCTCCTAAATTTAATCTCCAACTCTTAGTATATTTAGTTGTTAATTTACTGCTTTAGTTTCTTAGTTAATTAGTTAGATATAAGAATCTTAATCTTTATAACTTATAAATTTGTTTGAGTTTGTCTTTTTAACGATATTGAACAATTATGGCGAAACCTTAGTTCTCGGTGGGATTCGACTCCGGACTCTTAGACCGGATTATATTTGCAGCGACCGCTTATCCTTTTAGGACTAGAGTTGGGTGTGATCAATTATGCACAGACAATTTGTTTGCTCCTTGTCCAGAAACAGAGCAGGAAACAATATGATGGTATATATTCCTGACGACAACAAAAGCATATGTATATCAAGGGATTAAAGAAAAAAGAGAAATATAGCAACTTTATGCTGCAGGAAATCTTTCATGCTTAATCACTTTTACCAGGGTTGCACGGGGACGGGGTGGATAGGTTGTAAATTGCTAACCCATAGCAGTGTACTCATTAAAGGGTTAATATCAGATGGTTCAACCACTGTTATGCCCAAACAACCATAGAGATCTGTAGCCAGGAAAATGGCTTGAGATGGCAAGCAAAATTCTGTCGTTCCTCCTGATAACATAGAACATGTTGCGTTGCACTTAAACTTTCCAATCTTTCGGCCACTTGGACGATCACTTGCTATTTCATCTACACGGCCCTCTTGATTAACCTTCCATGCCTGCTGTCTGCTCAGATCATTGTACCAACCAATTTTAAGAGGATACCAGATCAAGTTGAAGAGGAAGTTCAGATGTTCTGCACAATTGACCCTCAATCCATGACTTACATCAATTTGAAGAGCATAAATGTATTGTAAAGATGTTGCTTCTCACAATCTTGTCATGTCAATACAGAATAGTGAAGGTGGTAAGAAACTTGGCCACTTCATTATTGGTTATCTCTTTACATAGTGAATACATAAGTTGCTCGAAATGGTTGGGATTATACATCTCTCCTACATAAAAGACAATAGTGTTGGCATTGAACCTCAAACATGCAAAAGAACTTCACAAAATCCTGACGCGCAGCAAGCTAGGCAGCTAACACTACATTGACAATATCTGGGAACTTCTCTTTAATTGCTGCTTTGATTCCTGATCCAATGGACTCAGGCCCTACATACTTCACATTGCAATTGCCTTCCTTGACAGATAAAACTTCGACACTGCCACCAAAATTCTTAATGGCAGGTCTTAATATATCGAGGTGAGCATTCACAGCCTGCAGGAATACGAGTTCTTGGTCAAGACATTTTTTAAGCCATTTGAATGCAACAGCATCAAGTAGCAAGATTTTGAAAATATTCACCTCAACGGTGGTTTCAACTACATGTTCATCATATACTTGGCGAATATCCTTGATGGCTTCTCCAAACTTTTCTTTGAGTACTCTTTCAATCCCCATCTTCATTGTGGTTGTTGAGCTAGGACAACTCTCGCATGCTCCTATATACTCAAAAGGTCATCATACATGGATCAAAAAAATTTCAAGCTACCCTTAGCGCATTTAAGGAGAAATATTACTTTGGCTGACAACCAACTTTCTTTTTTCGATTTCCATATGGGGGCCACCATTACCCTCTCACTCTAGCAGCACACCAAATGGCACCTCTCCCCTTGCTCCATTAAACAACAATTGCTCATTCGCATGAAATAGTTTAAACAATGCAATTCTTGATTCAAACCTATTGGCTTTCATGGACAAATTATGATTGGCATGTACTGAATCTTCTGATTCACTCACTCACTCTCTCTCTCTCTGTCTCTCTCTCTCTCAGCACACACCAATTGGCACCTCTCCCCTTACTCCATTAAACAACAATTGCTCATTCGCATGAAATAGTTTAAACAGTGCAATTCTTGATTCAAACCTATTGGCTTTCATGGATAAATTATGATTGGCATGTACTGAATCTTCTCACTCTCTCTCTCTCTCTCTCTCTCTCTCTCTCTCTCTCTCTCTCTCTCTCTCCCTCCCTCATCTCTCTCTCCCTCTCCCTGTACTTCTTATTCTCTCCATTCTCTTCCTTCCTCTCCTCTATACTCTTGGTATTTCGCATGAATTTTTGGAACATTACCCCTTTGTTCAATATTCCTATCTTTAGGTTTTGTCAAAAATTGGAAACTTGATATTATACAATTGTAAACATTGTAAAGTTAAAATTGTTAGCAAGATGTCACTTTTTTTAATTCATTTAGGTCTGCAACAATCCCTCAGAAGTGGTCCTAACTTCCTTTTAATGGGCCAAGCACGTGGGAACAATTTTTCTTTTTTCATGAAGGGAAGAGGGGATTATTTACTAGTTCTCTTCAATAAAAACATAACCTTATATGCTCATAGAATAGTATACTCTAAAAACAAGAAGGAAAAATAGAAACCTTATCCATAAACAAATGTTTCAATCTTATCTTATTTAAAAAATTTAGTGCTTTAGATTAGTCGCTCCAGTGAGGTATACTAGGATATAGAAAGACGAGAGGCATGAGGAAATACAGATCTCTTATCCTATCATTTTTCTTGTTTATGAGGCTATTCCAGCATGCGTAGGCTTTGGAAGTGTTCAACAGAAAAGTTGGTCATTAACCAATTTAAATGTCCATTATTCAATGAATTCCATTTGGCTTACATTATTTGCATAAAAAATTTCTGCAGACTTAGGCTGGCTTGGTACTGTTAAGCCTGGGAGATCATTTGCAGTCCTCTATTGGGGAAAACCCAACATTATCCAAGTTATTAAATATTTTAAGAAAACAAACTACATCTAATCCAAGGAGTAAGTAGTAGTGGCCTTATAAGTACAACATAATTTGGTGCTTCCAGCTACAGTTCCCCCTTTAAAATGGTTAGTACATACTAAGTCAAAGATTCAGATGAGAGTTGCTTATTTTATTAAAAATCTCAGTAAATAGCAACTCTTGACACTAGTTTCTTGGGCTCACCTTTCTTGAGCTCACATAATGCCAATTCTAATCCCTGTGCTTAGTCAAAACTAAGACTATAGAATCAGGACACAAGTACCTTTTTCTTCAGTTGTTCCTGCGTGTATCATCCCGTAGTCATTTGAGTACATTCAAGAAGGAGTGGGACCATAGCCTTCCGGAGTACTTTGCCATTTACTAGGAGATGTAGCATCATATATTATGCATTACACCATCCTCCTACAGTATTCAAATTTAACTTACTACGCCCCTCACAACCCCCGCAGGGAGAATATATTGCCAAACTACCCTGAATGGACTCATTGCGTACTGTTTGCAACAAGAAACTAGGTAGCATCAGCACGCAACTTCATGTTTTACGCAATACGCATCTTTGCCACATGCCCGAGACTTGTCCGAACATTACAATCTGTCATCATCATTGTCTACTCCTAAAGTCCATTGGCAACTAATAACCCGTTTGGCCAAGCTGCAAAAATCAGTTTATTTTGAGAAGTACTTTTTCTCAAAAAGTGCTTTTCTCAAAAGTACTTTTGGTGAGAAGCAGTTTGTGTTTGGCTAATTAATTTGAAAAGCACTTCTGAGCAGCAATTAGTATTTGGCCAAGCTTTAAAAAACTGCTTCTAAGTGTATTTTTCTCAATAGTGCTTTTCAAAAAAGTACTTATGGAAAGAAGCTATTTTTTTTTGTTTTACCAAAACTACTTCTGCTTCTCCTCAAAAACACTTGTTTTCTTTTCAAAAGCTTGGCCAAACACCTTAATTTTAGGAAAAGAACACTTTTGACCAAAAAAAAAACGTGTTTGCCTCAAAAGAAGCTTGGCCAAACAGGCTATAAGTCCTATAGTGGCTCTGTGGGGATTACAAGGTGGGGAATCGAACTCACCCCAATATGACGGAAGTTCATATTGCCAACCAGTTGGCCTACCATGATTGCCAAGTCCTATAGCGCTCTGGGATGCACTATGATGGATAGAATCAAATAACTTCTTGAAGATATGGTCCTTTTGCCTCAATCTGACATTCCGTCCAGCAACATCCATCACTGGAGTCTTCTGCTTAAAGAAAGTATCACCAGAAAAACACACACAACCCCAAAATTATCGTTGTCATGGCTCTATTTTGCTGCAGACTTTCAATCCAAAGAAATTTTGACAGACTCAAAAATAGATTCCTAGAGTGAAAGGTCAGTCGTGATAAAGTTGTTCCATTTTTTGCCTAAAGGAGCGTAGGTACCAATTTTCAATAGGAAAGATGGATGTATAATGATGGATATTTATAACTGTATAGATCCAACTCAAACTTATAAACTTAAATTTCTTCATCCAAATGTCTGTATCATGATAATCCTGTCCTCTACAAGAACAAAACACTAAAGAACTTGAGCTAAAACTGGCTCACAAAGACAACAACTTGCTGCCAATAAATGATGCCTCAATTCACTAATGAATTCTTTGGACTGAATCCTTGCTCTTGCTGACGCTGTTTCTTTTTTTGTCTTATCAAGTTAGACATTAAACTTCTATACTTGACTGAGACATTAATACAATAACCTTAAACCTCATCCTCATCACACGTAGTTCTTTGACAATACCGGGATGTTACCACCAGTATAACTAAGAAGCCATTGTATCCGGGGGCAGAGCTAGAGTGCCGGGAGCGGGTTCGGCCGAACCCACTAGCTTTGATTTGAACCTTGTTTTTGTCTTAAAAATCCATTGAATAGGTATAAATTATTAATTTAGAACCCAGTAACTCAAAACGATTAGAATCCCGAACTCATAAACTTTAAATCATGGCTTCACCGCTGATTGTATCATGCAACAATATGTACATGAATGTGGTACCTCTTCGTCCCAATTGGTATGAAACTTGATAACATTACATTTCTATACCATGTTCACACTTTCAATAATTAAATGCATGAACTATTTTATCTAATACTATAGTATAAAGAGTTTTAAGTTATAGTCCATGAAAAGAATTTTTTACACTATCGTGTCAACCTAAGGAAATCTACATGTTGCATAGGTAAAAGTGACCTCATGGCGTAAAAATTACTTACATTAGTGACGGTGTATATAACTTAAACTCATACTATGCAAAATGGAACGGATGGGAGTAATATCGAAGTACAAGCAAGAGATCAAGTATAATACTAGTATAAAAAGCTAACCTTGAAGCTGGAGGGAAACGACGCCGTCTTCGACAGAAACGACATCGACGTTACCACCATCAGAAATGAGATAAGGGCGAACGTCTTCAAGAACCAAATCCACGTTTTCAGGAGTCAGCTCGAATTGCTTGGCTGAGTAAAGACCTGGAGCTGGAGGGGACCCATCGATGCTTGCTTTATTAACAAAATTGAATTTTTTATGAGTTACCTTAGTTCTTTTGAGGAAAAGGGAATTTGGATTCTGGGACTTGAGTGGAAGTTCCGGCTTGTACATGGAAGATGAAATTTGGGAGACGCCCATTGTTGGTGCTATATACGCCATTGCTCTGTTCTGTCTTTTGGACGACTTTTTTCTATTTTTGTTTGTTTATAGGTTCGTAATTGATCATGGATCCGACCCATAAAGGCCAAGTGCAAAACAATCCTATTGGATCTTTACGCAAATACCCTTCCTTAGATGGACGTAAGGCTTACTATGTGTCATCTAAGGTTTCCTTTCGTACTCTAGGCGATATTGTCAATGCGATACAAAAAAATAAAGTCAAGAGTTATTACAGAAAAATAAAATATATGGTGTTGAGGGGGAGAGATACCAAGACTATAGCTAAATTCATAACTTTTGCAAGTTTAGGCCCTTAAAATTAATTTTAGATGTACGGAATTGAAGTTAGACTTATTTATGAAGTTTGTCAAATTGCTTGTGCTTGTCTGAAGTTTGGCATCACCCATTATATCTCAATTGAATTTTTTATTTTTTTGAAGTTAGCCCTAAAATATACAATAGAAATATGTGGCGATTAACAATACAATAACTAAAACAACGAGAGTGAAAGCAATAGCACATATGTTGATAATAGGGGTGGTAAAATGGTTAAAAGAAAATAGTTAACCATTCATATTATCCATTATGGGTTAGATAATGAACTTTTTAAAAATAAATCAATATGGATAAAGAACCATATTATCTGTTTAGAAAATGGATAACCAATAGGTTTAACTTTTACATTTGTAAAGCTTCAAATTGAGGGTTCCTCAAGTTTGGGAGACTAGGAATTCTTTCAAAAGTGATCAAATTCAAGAAGTCATGGATAATATGGTTACCCATATTATCAACCACTTAGCCCTTTTTATCTGTATCAAATATGGGTCGGGTCGGATAATTTATCCATTTTTCATTACCCGTTTTTTACTCGTCCCATATATGACCCGCTCTGCACGTTTGCCACACCTAATTGGTACCCCATATAGCAATAAGTGCCATAGAATTCTTGTTAGCCAACACTGGGAAAAGCTTTTGAAGTTGCCTTATTATAATATTATTTGTAATTGCAGATTCTTGATGACACAACTGGGGAACCCAGTCATCAGCCATAGCTTCAGAGAGTAGAACCAGGTGGCAGACCTCCTATCAACAGAAAGAACAAAGAAAAAACTTTTTGACAGAATTTGGATTTTGGCAGTTCCTCTGGTGTTTGCCAGTGATGCACTATTGACAAACATCCTAGGAACTGTGGTAGTATTTCAATATTTTTGTGGACAAGTGGCTACATAAATGGTCATGTGGCTTGATGTCCTTAATGTTATGGCCAAGTGCATAGAGCACCTATCAAATGTCTCTTTGCATGGAAAGTTTTTGACAAGTAGATGAACACTTGTCACTTTCTTACACAATACTTGCAACTATAAATACTCACTTCCTATACACTCCGAAAATACACCAAAAAATATTTTGTTATCTCGTGAATACTAATGATTAGTAATCAATACTACAAGCCTTTTCATTTTCAATTACGCCTAGCCTTTTGTGTGATCCAATTTCTGTTATAATCTTTGTTTATTTTCTCAGTCCAAACTTGTTGGTATTATTCAATTTTGTTGATTCATGTATCCTCTAAATAAATAGAGGTAGGCTTATTTAATCCCGGAAAAATATTTCACATTGCTGAAATAGTTTCTTAAGACAGTGTCCAGCACGACTCAAGTCAATTCCTGTATATACTCACAGATAATATTATTGCAGTATTGTTGTTATTTTTCGGTGTCATTTCCCTACAATCTAAGAAACTACGGAAAGTAATACTACTACGGAAATTTTTTATGGTGCGGCCGATTTTGGTGTTGTCTCCGCTGCTACTGTTCCAATTGTCCTGCCAGATATCCATGGTGTTGCAAATACATTATTGCATACACAAATTTAGCGGACATTAATATCAAAACACCGGTACGTGAATAGACATGGTTACATATCTAATGCTAATATTAAAACCTTCGAGAAAAATGTATGAAAGATTTGATGCGGAAGACAAAGAACAATATTTGAGGAAAAACTCTTGCTCTTCTCATTAATTCCACAAGTATTTATAGACAAAGAAGTTAGAGAAATAAGAGAAAACCTAAACCTAATAGGAGACCAAAACCTAAACNAGCCCTATGGCATACATCACATGACTTATCCTTTAAGCTAGAAGCAGAAGTTATTCCTAAATTCGGAAGTGACTTGGTAACATGCTCGGACGGATGCCCTAATCTTTGATGCCACAAGTCGTAAGTGTCAACCTTCAATGCCTTAACACGTGGAACGGTTCGAAAGTAATAAAGTCCGGCTTCGCGTTCACCCGCTCCAATCAGTATCCCCGAGGTTTGGTCCTGTATAACACACACATTATTAATGAACTGTACGAAACACTTAGAATGAACAATTAATTGTGATACAGATAACAAATTGCAGTTCAATCCGGGGACATATAGAACATGTTGTA